>JAVTVY010045372.1:0-21732 GCA_036873755.1 Hanleya hanleyi
CATTGAACTGTAACACTCAAATCCAGATAAAGAAACAAGGAATATATTAGTTGGGTACTAGCCAAGCCAAGATGAAGATTGTGAGATAGTAGACGATTGTCTTTTCCTCAATGTTCTTATCATTGTTTCCCTAATATATTACTATTGATAAAGAGTAGTCAATATATCTACTTTAATATATGTAAAGTCGCTTCGAATAACGTAAAAGGTTGAATGTTGACAGTCTCCAATTTTCAACGATTTATTTCGTCATCAGATGACAAATAAAATAATTGATGCTATCAACATGCGGTTCTTAAGTTACTCGGAGTGACATGTATTAAGCTAAGATATTCGATGGATCAAAAGGTTTTATCGAGGACATTCGAAGAGAAACCCTAAATATAAACATACCATCGAGTCTAAGAGCGCAAAATCAGCGCAGTTCAACACATTCTAAGAACATGGCGGACCGAAATTAGTCACAGTTTACACCAGCGACTGTGAGAGGAAAATAGTTACGATCAAAAGGCTTTTTCGGCGAGATTCTGCTGGTGGTTTCGTCCCCGAGGCCCGCCCCCTGTACAGACCTTTTGGTCTTTGATATATGTTGGCATTTGTGGGAAGTTGATGCTGGGTCGACATCGGGCCTTACAGACTAGTCTTTTGTGTTAAATGCCGTCATTTACATCTGACGACGATACAGCTCACCAATCTCCAATGTACGAGTTGTCACAGCGAAACAGCTCACCAATTACCAGTATACGAGTTGTCAGAGCATTTCCATCATAGCTCTCTAGATTTGTATCTAATACCGCTTATGCCGGTGCTAGGGGCCGTGTGGTCATATCATCCAAGTTGCCACATGAACAGGTACAATAAAAGCGTACCTGAGATACAACACATATCACGAATCGTTAGATTCTTGGTATGTGCTTTAGAATAGGTTAACCAGAAGACTATTCTGTGAAGTCATGTGACGCAGTCAGTATGTCGGCACCTCTTCCCACTTCCCTTATATGTATTGTAATTTTTTCCTGTATATGGCGAGATTCTGCTGGTGGACGTTTCGTCCCCGAGGCCCGCCCCCTGTACAGACCTTTTGGTCTTTGATATATGTTGGCATTTGTGGGAAGTTGATGCTGGGTCGACATCGGGCCTTACAGACTAGTCTTTTGTGTTAAATGCCGTCATTTACATCTGACGACGATACAGCTCACCAATCTCCAATGTACGAGTTGTCACAGCGAAACAGCTCACCAATTACCAGTATACGAGTTGTCAGAGCATTTCCATCATAGCTCTCTAGATTTGTATCTAATACCGCTTATGCCGGTGCTAGGGGCCGTGTGGTCATATCATCCAAGTTGCCACATGAACAGGTACAATAAAAGCGTACCTGAGATACAACACATATCACGAATCGTTAGATTCTTGGTATGTGCTTTAGAATAGGTTACCAGAAGACTATTCTGTGAAGTCATGTGACGCAGTCAGTATGTCGGCACCTCTTCCCACTTCCCTTATATGTGTTGTAATTTTTTCCTGTATATGGCGAGATTCTGCTGGTGGACGTTTCGTCCCCGAGGCCCGCCCCCTGTACAGACCTTTTGGTCTTTGATATATGTTGGCATTTGTGGGAAGTTGATGCTGGGTCGACATCGGGCCTTACAGACTAGTCTTTTGTGTTAATTGCCGTCATTTACATCTGACGACGATACAGCTCACCAATCTCCAATGTACGAGTTGTCACAGCGAAACAGCTCACCAATTACCAGTATACGAGTTGTCAGATCATTTTCATCATAGCTCTCTAGATTTGTATCTAATACCGATTATGCCGGTGCTAGGGGACGTGTGGTCATATCGTCCAAGTTGCCACATGAACAGGTACAATAAAAGCGTACCTGAGATACAACACATATCACGAATCGTTAGATTCTTGGTATGTGCTTTAGAATAGGTTTACCAGAAGACTCTTCTGTGAAGTCATGTGAGGCAGTCAGTATGTCGGCACCTCTTCCCACTTCCCTTATATGTGTTGTAATTCATGATTTCTCATTTAGCACTTCATATACGCCATCGACTATTGAAGAACAGGTTATGAATAACGAACATCACGATTGGGCCTGTTTATGCGAGACTCTGCTACATGTACACGAACAGATATAGGTGAGAAAAATTCAGATGATCGACCACTCTAACGAGAAGGGTAGTTCGTTAACCTGTGATATATTTATTACATTTTTTGCTCCAGGCGATATTCGGGCACCAGTTAGCGCGTTACCTATAGGTAACATATGACATGATTTTTGAGAGAGAAAGAGTAAATTGGCTGTCAGCAGGATTCGAACCCACCACACCGGCTTTATCGCGCCGACGCTCTACCTACTGAGCTATGACGGCCCATAGGTGTTACAACTGTGGATTGTCCCTGTGATGACGAACCTTCTCCTTCGGTGTTGCAATGTGCGCAACTGGTTTTATAATGAAGAAATTATTTTTGGTATGGCGTATTGCCCACCGCTGAGCTAATAACTGCATTAGCACAATATTCAGACTATCATAAGCATACACAAACATAGGCTAATTTCCTGCAAGAGAGAAGCGGTCAATAGTTTTCAATGATGCCGGCAAGACATCATTCCAAAAATATCAAATCCGTATCACTAATCAGTATTCGTAATCCATATGATATTCGTTGTAGAGCTGTCATCTAGAGAATGATGTATTTCAGTCACGATTTGATTGTGTCTGTTCATATGAGCACCATGAGGATCTTGGTGTACATGAATTCATACGGACCCTAGCCCGGGTTAAGCGGAATTAGACACAAGTTACGAAACGTAACGCCATAGATCGTACACGCTGCGTTCGTGTTTTGCTATCAGCATACGATATATATCGCTCAATTTGAGAAACATTGAGTGGAGGCGCTTGGTGGTATAACCCTGTTTTATAAGTTTCTGAGATACTATTTTGTGACGTTGATTGAAATCGTCACATTTAACACAGGATCTAGCAAACGCTACTAGGCGAGATATGTATACGCCATATCCTCTTGAGTCCCGGGACTAAATGGACGCATACAAAATGTCCATTTTTCGTGTGTGCTAAGTTTTGGGGGCACAATGAATGAAAATCGTCATGCAAAATTTTAACGCTTCACGGATTGGTCTCCCGTGTGGACATTTGGACATCATGACTTCAAGTACAGGTAGGGGCTTATCCCAGACCAAGTGAAAATAACCCTCTGTCAAGTATGTTTGACTTTTTCTCTCTGGAATTGAGAAACCGACACATTAAAAAAACTATATTATCCTGGTGTGCTTAGTTTTGTGTTCACAGTATCATGCAAAAAATTTGAACACCTCCCGGTGTGGTCTCTTAGTTTGTCCACATCTGTGGACATTGGGGCGTGATTACTTGAACTACAGATAGTCTAGATGAAGTTAAAATGAGTCTTTGGTCATCAGTCAAATATATTTGTCTTTTTTAATCTACAAATGATTGATAACAGCATCATTCCAGAAACTATTCTCCAAGGACACCATAAAAAGGCCGTCACATTAATTATATAGCATATGGCCCCAATGTCCACAATAGTGGACACATACTGTTCAAGTTTCGCTGTATCTATACTTATTAAAGAAACAGGCCAACACTTCATGCTTTACAAGTCTTTGAGTGCCTAGCATTCTTGCTACCCGCATAATTTTATTTATTCCAAAGGAACATTTGGAGAATATTTTCCACAAACCTAACTACAAGGGCTCATTTCCACCTTTCGTGGGTGATCCTATCTTGAAACGGCTGAGGTAGGTCACGTGACCACCAACCCTGAAGAATGTTCGGCAGATGGCACCACCGGTTAGTCTTTAGTTGAAGACATACATGCTTGCTCTCAGTGAAAGCGCCTGTTCGTTTGTTGGTGCTAAAATCTTATGTCCACAAATGTGGACGCAGGAATCCAAGAGGATATGCAGGTCCCTCTGAAAAAGGGATAGTTTACGGTGCCGATAACAAATCACTTGGTCACCTACGAGAGAATAATCAACTGAGAGTAATACAGAGGTTAGCACTGAGGGATTGAAAGCTAGAACCTTTCCAAACAAAGAGTTTCGAATTGGTAGATATCTTATGGTAGGTACCTAAGTTAAAGATAACTGGAAATAATAGTCAATGCATATTAACGAGGCACAGGAATAAAACTGCAACTTTTGAAAGCACAGGAACTTTATTACTAGAGTAATTACTGGCATTCATCAATGAATGTGCCGCTGTCGGTAAGACAAAATGTAAACAAATACAGACGTGCATTGTGCGTGAATGTGAAAGGATTTCAATCGCAAATTGCAGTGTAGAATGTTAGATTTTCTTTAATTGTGAACATACTTCTACCATATGAAAGTTCGATATGTTTTATATAGCATTGCCGATTGTAACTACTGTGAAGGCTTATTTGTACCTTACATTAGCACAAACTTTAATACAACACCGTCACTTTACGTTATTATTAGTCATAGTATACAAGTGATCAAGGTTGACAATCTTAAATGATATTTTATATCATGGTATGCAGCAGGACTAATATACACCGCCGGTCATGTTGTAGTCACTCGGAAATTAGACGTCACACTATAAGTATATGAAATGGGCAATATCACTATTTCGAAACATAACTCGAAACTTGAGGCTAACGAAAGACTAAGAAGCACAAACAATGTTTTGCAAAAGGAGAGTCATAAAAGTGATATGAAATCAGAATCAGTATCAACATCAGTTACATATGTAATATTCTATAACACTTACACTTATTACACACTGATAACCGTGCAATTATTACACGATTTAGCACGGTTAAAAACTTTGTGACGTATGAAATCTACATCCGTGATTTTGACACGCACAGGTGTTCGCTCGGAAGAATCCATTTCACAGGGCGGGTGATAAATGGCAGGAAAAAGTCTCGTCTGCCTGTACAATCGAATAAACAAATATAATGGATACCCTGCAAGTAGGAACTTCAGTTTATTTTAGCGGCAGTAAATGAATAATCGCAGATATTTACAAACCAATTGAGACATACGAGTGTACACAATAAGAAACAGATCAACAGGAGAAACAAGACGTGCTTTCAGATATGAATTATCTAATGAAGCGGAGATCAAAAAGTTCATGAGAGACGCAGATGATGAATCTCTTCTTGCTGTTTTAAATGAGACACAACACAAGTGTGATCAGCTGAATAGAGGTAGTTTTTCTCCGCTGGCGATGAGAAATTAGGAGATCTGGCTAACAAACGAAATGAGCCAGGGGCCGACAGGCACACGAAATAGGAAATACGAATATTTAAAGGTATCAAATTCGTTTTATATTATAATCAATTTTTATAAATAAATGCATCTAAAGATTACCCGTTATACCAACCATTGCTTGAGATCAACAACTGCCAAGGTTCTGCTTTAGGCAGGTATGTCTATCATTGATGTGATGTCGGTTACAGGCCACAAAAATTACAAACGGCCTCAAATGTTTGTAATTTCACATCTGTTCCACAGTCATCACATCTTGGCGGTTTTTTCCAAAATGCCAATGTTTCCAATAGCACCGTGAACATACATTTCCTTCCTAGTTAAATAAATACTGCCAACATTTTTCATTGTTTGAGAAAAAGCTGTAAATTAATATTTATTAAAGACGTAAATTTCTGTCTCATGCTTAACTGTTGGTTCCATCGTGATTGATTAAGAATGCCACACAAATAGGCGTGTATGCATTTACGTTTAACTGCGCCCCCTTCTGAGAGACCACATAAACTCGTCCATTCATATTGACACCCTGCCGACTGAAGCGGACGGCACATTTCAACAAAGGGAAGAAAGATTGTAAACGTTTACCATATTTTTCAATCTTTCATTGTAATCTTTGTTGATAATCAATTTGAGTAGTGCATTAGAATAGAAATAATGTTTTCATAAGCGTGCTAAATCGTTAATTTTCGCACGGTTAGTGTGGAAAAGTTTTTATTCTAGGGCAAGGGCGAAGCCCGCGCCCTAAAATTTATAAACTTTCCCACACGCTTATGAAAAGTTTAGCACGCTTATGAAAACATTATTTCTTAAGTTTAATCGTATATCAGGTATCCTGGCTCAGTTACTGTACTTCCTTGGAGCCTGGAATAGTAATTATCGTACAGTATACATGCTGGTATATCGTGGTTATAACCTATGGCCCAACATCTTCCGCAGTTCCGGTAGCAATAATCCGTACATTTCAACAAAGAAGTACCCGGATATGTAGCGATGACATGATCGCTATAGATGATATCGCGACTGGATGTCACGGCTGTCAGTCTCCGTCCGGGAGTGGGACCTGGATATTGAGAGGAAGAGTATGAGAAAAAATTAAGACGTAGGTATTGTAGGCCTATTTCGTCCTATTCACCTTTAACTATAACTCTTTGGGTAACCTCGTTATTTTAATAGTGTATATCGATTATGGACGCATATGTTTATAACTGTTCCAAAGTAGGCTAAAGTGGGCTACTGAAACAGCCGTCAAAAAACAGGGTATTATGGAGACGGGATTTCTTTATGACCATTTTGTCATAGGCTACTGAAACAGCTGATTTATAGAGGTTCTAAATATAGTGAGCGTAGCGTGGGCTGCTATCTTTATTTCCAAAACTAAAACATGTCGACTTCCAGGTAAAAGTTTGATTTTCACTGCCGAAGCCAAAGCTCTGTTTTCAGCTCTAGAAGGTATTTGCTCTACTATAGGAGGAAAATATATCATATTCTCATAGTCACTGTCATGACTTCAAGCGATTAAAAGTGGGAATTCAGCTCATCCCACTATCTTGAGTACTTTGCAATTATGTGACCGCAGATTGGTATTGTGTGTTTTTGGTTGCCTAGCCACGTTGGCTTCAGGAAATACTGAAGCTGATGAAATGGCTAAGACAGTCCTAGATAATGAGGTTGAACCTGTTGGAAACCCATATGGGGAGTTGAGACCCCCTAACTGTGCTTATGGGAGAAACCATTTTCAATCTTTATGGGATGCTGTGAATAATCACAACTTCATGAGTTCCAAAAAAACCTGTAGGCTGTACTTATCTGGACGGTCAGAAACGTTTCGAGGTGTATTTCTTGTCACCAAAATCTCCCAGTGAAACACATTCTGATCGACTGTATAGATTTTAAGATTTTAAGAGATTCTTTCTATCAAGCAGCTTCTTTGGAACATCTTTTTAGTCGAGTAAAAGAAGATTGCAGTTAAGGATATTTGAGGCGGAATTTCGCTATAACTACTATATCATAGCCTACTGAAACAGCTGACCACGGACAGGGTATAAAATCCTAAATCCGATACACTTTGCCTTTTCGAATACGACAGACTGAAAACATCATACGTTCATATTATGCAGTCACAAAATTTTCGAGCGTTTATCTCAAACCCGGTGCCATTTCTGAAGCATCCGCTGATTTTGCGAAAGCTCACCATGTCCAGCGATAAGACATGCCGTATTATAGAAATTGGTTCAACATGGCTAAAGGGAAATTCCTGCTACCTACAAACTAGTACAAGTGCTGAATGAGTGTCTCCAAGTTACACTCCGACAGAAATCCTCTCCCCTTCCGAACCCAGCCCAGGTTCTCTAGTCCAGAGCCGCACGCTCCCTGAACCAGTAGTGACAGGGCATCAATGTAAGGGACGAGGGGAAGTGCGACCAGTATCGATCTCTCCACCTCTATCTAATGCATCCAAGGCTCTACCAACTGAGCTAAAGGGAAAGTCCCGCTAGCTGCAAGCTAGTACAATCGCTGGAAGAGTGCCTCCAGCTTAACAGTTAAGTGCTCTCACTCGAAGATGGTCAGATTTTGGGGTAAATATCACACACTGGTAGTAAAACACGGTTGTAATGTTCATTAACGCTAGTTTTGGTAACTGCGTTTGTAACTGTACAGTTGCCATTGACCAGAGGCTACAGATCATAAGACCCCGTTTCGTAGAAGATATTCTCTGTGTTCAAGTGAATGAAATAAAAAGCATTACGGAAAGGGTTATATGATCAGAACACCATGATGTCTTTCCGGTGCAACCGCTTTTATAAGAAGCTGCACTGAAATTACCCGTATATTTATCCATACCTGCTTGTAATTTGTGTGAATATTATATTCTAATTGACTGTCGAATCAGACCATTTAATTTGCATTACCTTTCATGTCCTTTTCGCAAATGAAGTGAATCAATCCCACATTACATGGGGCGTCAAATGCAAAATATGTGCTCATGAACTTCTGGGTCTTGGAGATGGCATCGAAATATACTCGAGCAATCACGCCACAATGCTCGTTATCCCCTGCGTTGTCAGGCTGTCCAGGTTTCGTACCACTGAACCACTGAACATACATGGCGTCGGTACCATCTTCCCAGACAAATCTTCCCTCTGTGTAAAACAACGTCAGATACTGTCAAACCTGCTTTTCAAATCAATTTCATTAGGTAGCCATTTGTCTTCCGATTATTGACCCAGAAAATCTTTTATGAAAGCCGGTTCAATATTCAATGTCAAATCTGACGCTATTTACCCAATTACTTTTCCGTGTAAAATTACACTTATTAACAGATCACCTGCACTGGGTGAAATGTACTGGTTTCCAAAAATGCGGATTCTTGGCGGAAACCAGTTGGAAACTGTAACATCTCATTTCCAGCCTGTTTCCGCGATGCGGATACCAGTGGAAACAGGTGTTTTTGTTTCCGCCAAGAATCCGGTGCACGGAAACTGGACAGAAACCTGTTGTTAAATTTCCGCCCAGATTACGCTTCAGCGGAAACGGGTGGGAAACTGATGTTAGTTTCCGCTCTGTTTCCAATGCATCGGAAATGGACTGAAAACTGGTACTGAAGTTTCCGACCTGTTTCCGCCATGTTTCCAATCCAGCGAAAATAGACTCGAAACTGCTATTCAAGTTTCCAGCCGGTTTCCGCTTGAGCAGAAACAGATCGGAAACTGACCTAGGTTTCCGCCAAGATTCCGGTACATGGAAACTGGACAAAAACCTGTTGTTAAATTTTCGCCCAGATTCCGCTCCAGCGGAAACTGGTCAGAAACTGATGTCAGTTTCCGCTCTGTTTCCAATGCAGCAGAAATGGACTGGAAACTGGTATTGAAGTTTCCGACCTGCTTGTGAAACGGCTCGGATACCAACGCGAGTTTCCGCTCTGTTTCAAATCCAGCGGAAATGGACCGGAAACTGCTATCAAGTTTCTAGCCTGTTTCCGGTTGCGCAGAAACAGGTCGGAAACTGACATAGGTTTCCGCTAAGATTCCGGTGCACGGAGACTGGACGGAAAGCTGTCCTTAAATTTCCGCCCAGATTACGCTTCAGCGGAAACGGGTGGGAAACTGATGTTAGTTTCCGCTCTGTTTCCAATGCATCGGAAATGGACTGAAAACTGGTACTGAAGTTTCCAACCTGTTTCCGCTCGAGCAGAAACAGCTCGGAAACCAACGCGAGTTTCCCCCATGTTTCCAATCCAGCGGAAATAGACTGGAAACTGCTATTCAAGTTTCCAGCCGGTTTCCGCTTGAGCAGAAACAGATCGGAAACTGACCTAGGTTTCCGCCAAGATTCCGGTACATGGAAACTGGACAAAAACCTGTTGTTAAATTTCCGCCCAGATTCCGCTTCAGCGGAAACTGGTCAGAAACTGATGTCAGTTTCCGCTCTGTTTCCAATGCAGCGGAAATGGACTGGAAACTGGTATTGAAATTTCCGACCTGCTTGTGAAACGGCTCGGATACCAACGCGAGTTTCCGCTCTGTTTCAAATCCAGCGGAAATGGACCGGAAACTGCTATTAAATTTATAGCCTGTTTCCGGTTGCGCAGAAACAGGTCGGAAACTGACATAGGTTTCCGCTAAGATTCCGGTGCACGGAGACTGGACGGAAAGCTGTCCTTAAATTTACGCCCAGATTACGCTTCAGCGGAAACGGGTGGGAAACTGTTTCCGATGCATCGGAAATGGACTGAAAACTGGTACTGAAGTTTCCGACCTGTTTCCGCTCGAGCAGAAACAGCTCGGAAACCAACGCGAGTTTCCCCCATGTTTCCAATCCAGCGGAAATAGACTGGAAACTGCTATTCAAGTTTCCAGCCGGTTTCCGCTTGAGCAGAAACAGATCGGAAACTGACCTAGGTTTCCGCCAAGATTCCGGTACATGGAAACTGGACAAAAACCTGTTGTTAAATTTCCGCCCAGATTCCGCTTCAGCGGAAACTGGTCAGAAACTGATGTCAGTTTCCGCTCTGTTTCCAATGCAGCGGAAATGGACTGGAAACTGGTATTGAAGTTTCCGACCTGCTTGTGAAACGGCTCGGATACCAACGCGAGTTTCCGCTCTGTTTCAAATCCAGCGGAAATGGACCGGAAACTGCTATTAAGTTTCTAGCCTGTTTCCGGTTGCGCAGAAACAGGTCGGAAACTGACATAGGTTTCCGCTAAGATTCCGGTGCACGGAGACTGGACGGAAAGCTGTCCTTAAATTTCCGCCCAGATTACGCTTCAGCGGAAACGGGTGGGAAACTGATGTTAGTTTCCGCTCTGTTTCCAATGCATCGGAAATGGACTGAAAACTGGTACTGAAGTTTCCGACCTGTTTCCGCTCGAGCAGAAACAGCTCGGAAACCAACGCGAGTTTCCCCCATGTTTCCAATCCAGCGGAAATAGACTGGAAACTGCTATTCAAGTTTCCAGCCGGTTTCCGCTTGAGCAGAAACAGATCGGAAACTGACCTAGGTTTCCGCCAAGATTCCGGTACATGGAAACTGGACAAAAACCTGTTGTTAAATTTCCGCCCAGATTCCGCTTCAGCGGAAACTGGTCAGAAACTGATGTCAGTTTCCGCTCTGTTTCCAATGCAGCGGAAATGGACCGGAAACTGCTATTAAGTTTCTAGCCTGTTTCCGGTTGCGCAGAAACAGGTCGGAAACTGACATAGGTTTCCGCTAAGATTCCGGTGCACGGAGACTGGACGGAAAACTGTCCTTAAATTTCCGCCCAGATTACGCTTCAGCGGAAACAGGTGGGAAACTGATGTTAGTTTCCGCTCTGTTTCCAATGCATCGGAAATGGACTGAAAACTGGTACTGAAGTTTCCGACCTGTTTCCGCTCGAGCAGAAACAGCTCGGAAACCAACGCGAGTTTCCTCCATGTTTCCAATCCAGCGGAAATAGACTGGAAACTGTTATTCAAGTTTCCAGCCGGTTTCCGCTTGAGCAGAAACAGATCGGAAACTGACCTAGGTTTCCGCCAAGATTCCGGTACATGGAAACTGGACAAAAACCTGTTGTTAAATTTTCGCCCAGATTCCGCTCCAGCGGAAACTGGTCAGAAACTGATGTCAGTTTCCGCTCTGTTTCCAATGCAGCAGAAATGGACTGGAAACTGGTATTAAAGTTTCCGACCTGCTTGTGAAACGGCTCGGATACCAACGCGAGTTTCCGCTCTGTTTCAAATCCAGCGGAAATGGACCGGAAACTGCTATTAAGTTTAACCTGATTTGCATTGGATCAACCACTAAGAAAGAACAAGGTTCAAAATACTCAAGTTCTAATAAAACTGTGTACCGATAACCACTGGATTTTTCAACATTAGCCTTATGCGTGAATGTCTTAGCGGATTCTGCTTTCTTCGAGAATTTAATGTGATCTGCCCTACACCTTTTATTCCAATTACCAAGATCAAAACCACCACAACACCTGCTGATTGGGCACCCGAGCAGAACTAGCCGAGTCTATTTGCAACGTGCAACGGATATCCCCATTTGCATCATCGGAGGGGATTTCCGTTGTGAATAGACTCGGCTATTTCCGCTCGGGTGCCCGAATGCGGATATCCCGTTAGAATAACGGTCAAGGTCATTTGACCTGGAATTCTCCCTGCTGGGGTCACTTGCTAATAACGTCCCGCGAACAAAGGCTTTTTCTCAAAACACTGGATAACGGAGATCACACTTCCCCGCCGTGCACAAACTGACAAAGGACGCCATTTGTCGACACGATAGACGTTGGACTAATTAGGTAATTTTGTGGCTAAATTTGTTATGATACTGTCCTGTATATATGTATTTTAGTCCACTATCCCTGTTAAACTTCCATCGTTTGCCAGAATAATTTCTTAAGCGACAGAACCAGGTGAGTAACCGATAAATTCAAATTTCATTTTCAGGTTTAGGCCTATCTGTTTTAGGGATGGGATATAGGAACGTTTGTAATTATTTGACACTGCTTGACTTCTAAATTACATGAGCTGTTGATTGCTGATAATATTACACTTTATGAAAGGGAATGTACACTTTGCAGCCCAGTCGATCAGCATAAGAAAATTTACATCATCAGAATGAAAAAAAATTGCAAGTCGGCAAAAACGTGATGAAGTTCAGAATTGATTGTTGTGTTGTCGAATGCCTTATATACCCTTGGTTTTGCAAATTTACCGACCATGAGTGAACATCAGTTTATTTTGATATTATAGCTAAAGATACTTACGTGTATCCCAAATGGGAGATCTCCTTGTATCCCAAATGGGATATTATTGTCAAAGACTTTGGGCTGTAATATCTAAAAGATATGATGTTCACTTGCGATTGGTAAATTTAGAAAACCTACGTTATGTGAAGTATTGGACAGCACATCAATCAATCTTGAACTTTATCACATTTTTGCCGACTTGTAATTTTTTTCGATCTGATGCTGTTACAAACGCAGTGTCTTTTACGGCACATTGTGATGGGATAGACATTGAGCGTGTTGTACCTGTACTTTGAAAGCGATAACTTTGAAACGGCCAATATTAATAATAACATTACTGTGTCTAAATTTCATCTCGGTTCACCAAGAGCTTCACACATAAATTGCGCAAAGTTTCTCTAGATACTAGGGATTTTCCAAGTTAATTTTGCAACATCATGACGTCACGTCATGGGCTCCCATACATGCCACATGTTATAACATACAGTATGCTCCTCTCGATGTCGCAACGTCACGTCATTTTAACATTGTGAAACCCGTATCGGGTAGGCTAGCACATGTGAGACTGGAAGGCCTCTCTCCAGACATGATTTACAATATATGCAAATAGTAAATTATTCTTTAGACTTTAGAATTATTCCATAATCTCTGATCTTGTCAGAATATATTTTTTAATACCAGTATGCTTGCCTCCTGCATAATTTGACCTCGTGTAGTGAAAGTAAAATGTATGTGACACATGTGTAATGTTAACTTCAGATGATCCCTAGTCGGCTCCAGGAACTGTTCCATGTTTCACTGATACAGCAGTGCCATTACAGCTCATGCATCCGTTAACATCACTGGGTAAACCGATATTGATGAGTATTTTTTTTTCATTTTCTTAATCTTTCTGGGTTAATTTTTTATTGAAAAGAAAGTTGAAATTTACCAGTGTGGAATAGGCCCATGGTCATGTATAAAGTTTTGAGCAGTTTGTAAAGCAGGCTAGGATTCCAGGAACACAACACAGCTTATAAACACTGCTGACAGAGTGTTGTTGGTATTCATTTCCTATACTGTTGATATTGGTCGTCACATACAGTTGCCATTGATGATTGCAGATCATGTCAGATGATCACCTTCAGGTTTGCCATGTTTATATGTGGTAGATTATCTGCACAACATACATGAATTTATTCAACGTATATTCCTTTTTTCATTCCGTATTTTAGGAATGTGGTGGAGAAATGAAGAGGTGGTACATCCGTGGAGGGTTTTTCAGCCAGGTATTACTGACAGACTGATGCTACAAGCATGGCAAGTAACATTTATATGTAAATTCAAAACCTGCTGAACATGTACCGGTATGAAAATCAAAATAGTCAGCCATGGATCTGCCATATAGCTTCTTTTATGATAGTTTGCTTACACGTATACATGTACATGTAACCTTTATGCATTTTAAGTAGGCCTAGTTCATATCATAGAAAATCGGATCCGTCCAGTCCGAGATAAGTAATAGTACATGTATGTTGACATTTTGAATATGATTAAAATTTTACTAGAGCAGCCATAATATCTGTATAGTTATCAGTGACTTGAATTATCACATCATGACTAATGTACATAACATTTGCCTGTATTGGACATCTCTATTTTTACGTCTTTAATAGAAAAGAAAACACTAGCAGAAATCAGACGAATGATACCCAGTCAGGTGTCCTTTCAATGAGAAAAAAACACAGGATGACTCTTTTCCTTTGGTTTTTAGATCGAGGAGCAATCCCGTGCATCGTTTGTTCAGACTGGAGTTTGGATGGTAGGCCTATATTATCTATATACGTAAGTCTTCTAATAATTCAATCACAGGAAGTGGATCTTTCAGGTTCATTCTTGAGAGAGCAGCAGCCCACTCAATTCGCCTCAGCAAAAGGAAATTGCTGAGGTGAATGTCGAGGCAGATTTGGTATGCCTCAGCAATTTTTAACATTATGATAAATGGTGAACATTTTGGCTGTGTGAAATTATTGCCGAGACAAATTTCTAAATTGAGATGGCTGGAGCAGACTATAGTAGGCAATCTTTAATGGTATGAACTTAAACCCTTTCTGTACCAGCTATTTGAGGCATTTCTAACTAGGAATATAATCGTGGTGTCCTCCAGTAATTTAGACAACTTGCAACAGTTGGCCTGATTCGCGGAAAGCCCGAAATCTGAGCTTTCCAAAAATATATAACATTGTGCTAAAAGTCCAGAAATCTATGTTTCCATGAATGAGAAATCTGCAACAATTCCTTGAATTTTTTTCTACCAGTAGTCAAGTACCGGTACGGTACAGAACGGGTTAAAGAATAGATAGAACTGAACAAAAGTAACCTGTTGCTAGTTAAATCTATATTTAAAAAAGCTGTTTTGAAGCCACTTCCGGTGATGGAAATAATTAGAATGTTTACTGTATGTGTTTTCTTTCCGATCTGCTAAAACCATGACACTACACAGATCAAATAATGATAATATTTTCATCAGATTTAATTGGAAAGTAATGCAGTTTACGTAAATTCTATCCTTGTAAATTCTGTCATTGTACAACAGTAAGTACATGTGCAAGCAAGTAATGCAACCTAGTGCGGTGTCTGCTGGGGGGGGGGTCTCGAAATAAAATACGGAATCCACTGATGGTCGGATTTCAGAAATTTTTTCCAGTGTACTTGATTCAAAACCATTTCCATTTCAGAATAAAAGCTTGTCATCGCTAGTTCTCAGGTTCTACTGAACGGATCTTTCTGAAGTTTGATACGCAGGATTCGCTTGGGGCTAGTTATGCAACATATGTCTTTCGACCTCATTTGCTTATCGAATATGGCTGCATGGTGGCCATCTTGGATTTTCTTGTTATCGCTAGTTCTCCGGACGTGCAGAATGGATCTTAAATCAAATTTGGTACACAGGTTCCCGTCAGAGTCTAGTTTTGCAACATATGTTTTTCGACCTCATTTGCATATGTAATATGGCTGTCTGACCGCCATCTTGTATTTCTGCACAAAGGCTTGTTCTCACTATAACTCTCAGGTTATACTGAAGAGTTCTTTCTCAAATTTGATACACAGGTTCTGCTGGGAGCCTAATCATGCAACATATGTTTTTCAACCTGATTTGCATATTCAATATATGACTGCCTGGTGACCATCCTGGACTTTCTTGTTATTGCTAGTTTTCATGACCTACTGAATCTCAATCTCAAAATTGATACATAGGTCTCCCGTGCGGTCTAGTTATGCAGCTTTGACCTGATTTGCATAATTAATTATTATGGCTGCCTGGTCGCCATTTTGGATTTTCTTTTCACTGCTAGTTCTCATGTTGCAGCTCTTTCTGTGGTGAAAAACATCTTAAGCCACTTTCTCCAGCTACATTCAGATGAGCTACAGTGCCACGGCACTATCTTTGGAGTACGTACTTCATGGATGGCACCTTCTGCCATCTCATTACATGGTTATGTTTATTTTACATATGCTATTTCATTACAGTCTGCTCTACGGGCCATATGAAACATCAGAGGATTCACTATGTATCCCTTGTTGAATTGTATTGCATTTTTGAAGGACAAATTTTACAGGGCATGCAATATCAGTATCTTGTCATTTGCAGAGCTTTATTAGAAGCCTAGGCCTGACAGCCAGAATATGATGTCAACTTTCCCATCCACTTCCTCATGAATTACCAGTATTGCATAGCCTGGCGTTATAGACCATTTCTATTTAGTTTTCACTCTGACTCACCTTAATAAAACTTTTGATTTTTACAGAATGTTGTTGAGAAGTACAGAATAAGACGAGCAAGTAACATTCCCCTTGGTGATCCTGACATCTGTTTACCCTGATAGACCAATAAGCGAAGAGAGGCGCTATAAAGATGTTATCCTGCAGGTGCCAGTTGCTCCAAGTGAAGTGAAAATGATTACTTGGACTTCAGTGAACAAGGAAAAATATTATAAAGTGAAAGGACCACTAGAAATATCAATCTCGAATCCAGAGTCATCCGGTCCTGTTCTCCCTACAGACTCTGGTTGCACGATCAGCATTATAGCTTCCCATTGGATAATGCACGAACGCATAGAACGTGGAACATAACGTAGACGTATCTGTGGAGATCATGCATGTGATCCGACGTCACACAGGTGACGCGTTTGAGACGTGACGTCGTCTGTTTGTATTGTTGCGATTAATTTTCAATTATGACGTTATGTCGGTGTTGTTGTTGTTTGACATTTCGCAAAGGATCACGGGACCAAGAATCTTGGCAAATCGAACGACCGTGTTACCAGGGGTCAGATGAAGTGCGGCCATTTCCTGCGACGGAAGCGACCCCTGGTGGCGAGGTTGTAGAAATATGAAACTGGAATAACCTACGAACAGAGATGGATTACATGTACATGTGTATATTGAATTGCAGTTGTGTATACAATTACAGTGGTTTGCCTGCAATTCTTTGCTACAGTGCAAAACCAGTAATACTGTAGCAATCTTAGTAACTAAAAAAATCTTTCTGAGCAGCTGTGTAATGAGATAGGTCTGTCACCCAGATCTTGTACGGCTACTATTTACCCCGCCTTCAGGAAGTTTGTTCTTGATATGTCCTACATGTAAACTGTGGCAACAAAGCTTAAGGGTACCACCGTTTCATGTTACACCCATGTTGCGTTTGATGGACTGAAAATTACACTTGTTCATGGACTGTTTTATTAAAGTATTTGGTTTAATGTGTTTACATTGGAGTAGAATGGCGCCAGAATCATCCATTGTTAACTTGTTGGTTTGACATCTTATTCTCCAATGCACTGATATTTCAGGATCAAAGAACTGTATACCAATCTGAATGTAAATATATATTGAACATTTTACCACTGACTTTTCTTTTGTATAAACTAACATAAGTTGAATATAATAGTCTTCCGTTAGTTTCCACTCCATTTCCGCCTGTAATCCAGTTAATTTTTTATGTAGAAAAGGGCACGGAAACTGGATGGAAACCTGCTGGAAAATTGTAGTTCTTCACCTGTTTCTGCTGTGTTTCCGCGTCGTTTCCAGTACAGAAACCAGCAGAGCGTTACGGTTTCCAACCAGTTTCCACTCCATTTCAGCCTGTAATCCAGTTAATTTCCTATGTAGAAAAGGGGGTGGAAACTGGATGGAAACCTGATGGAAAATGGTAGTGCATCACCTGTTTCTGCTGTGATTCCGCTTAGTTTCCAGTGTGGAAACCAGCAAAGCGTTACTGTTTCCAACCAGTTTCCGCTCAGTTTCCGCCTATAAACCAGTTGGTTTCCTGCGGAATCTTGGCGGAAACTGATTGGAAACCGTAACAAGTTCATATTGCGCACCCTGGATTCCGCTCCGTTTCCGCATTGGCACACATCAGTTTACGTAAGGTTTCCATCTTGTTTCTGACCAGTTTACAATTTGGAAACTTGGTCAGAAACAAGGCGGAAACTGGTTGGAAGCCTTTTAAGCACGGTCTGTTTCCAACCGGTTTCCGCTTATTTTCCGCACCGCTCTATTCAGGTATTTCATGTTTCCAGCCTGTTTCCGCTCTGTTTCTATTGCGGAAACCAACAGAGTGTTACAGTTTCCAACCAGTTTCAATCCTGTTTTCCGGCCCACTTTCCACATAATTTCCGCTGCGGAATCTTGGCGGAAACAGCTTGGGAACTGTAACACGTCCACTATTCCGCACCTCCGGAATCCTGGGTTCCGCTCAGTTTCCGCTTGGCATGCTCCATGGTTTCCGCCCAGTTTCTGTCCAGTTTACAATTTGGAAACTTAGTCGGAAACTAGGCGGAAACTGGTTAGAAACCTTTTAAACACGGTCTGTTTCCAACCTGTTTCCGCTCAGTTTCCGCTTGGCATGCTCCATGGTTTCCGTCCAGTTTCTGTCTTGTTTCTGTCCAGTTTACAATTTGGAAACTTAGTCGGAAACTAGGCGGAAACTGGTTGGAAACCTTTTAAGCACTCCAACCTGTTTCCGCTCAGTTTCCGCTTGGCATGCTCCATGGTTTCCGCCCAGTTTCTGTCTTGTTTCTGCCCAGTTTACAATTTGGAAACTTAGTCGGAAACTAGGCGGAAACTGGTTGGAAACCTTTTAAGCACAGTCTGTTTCCAACCTGTTTCCGCTCAGTTTCCGCTTGGCATGCTCCATGGTTTCCGCCCAGTTTCTGTCTTGTTTCTGTCCAGTTTACAATTTGGAAACTTAGTCGGAAACTAGGCGGAAACTGGTTGGAAACCTTTTAAGCACGGTCTGTTTCCAACCTGTTTCCGCTTATTTTCCGCACAGCTCTATTTGGATATTTCATATTTCCAGTCCGTTTCCGCGCTGTTTTCAGTGCGGAAACCAGCAGAGTGTTACAGTTTCCAACCGGTTTCAATCCTGTTTCCGGCCCAGATTCCGCATAATTTCCGCTGCGGAATCTTGGCGGAAACAGCTTGGAAACTGTAACACGTCCACTATTCCGTACCTCCGGAATCCTGGATTCCGCTCAGTTTCCGCTTGGGGTGCTCCATGGTTTCCGTGCAGTTTCCATCTTGGAATTTTACAATTTGGAAACTATGCGGAAACTGAGCGGAAACTGGGTGGAATCCGGTTGTTTCCACCCAGTTTCCGCCCTGTTTCCGAATTCGGAAACTGGCACATTTCACCCAGTGCTGCCTAACGTGACCAGACCTAATACACCTGCCTATATTGACTCCCAAATAGATGTTTAAAGCAATTTCAGGGCAGCGGAACAATGTTGTTCTCCACCCTTTAGTGTGATGCCAGGCCACAAAATCTTCTCTAAATAAACCTATGTGATAGTTATTTGTCTAAAGACATTTTAATCATCAAACCCACCAGGTGACGTGAAGTAGAGGGGTGACTGTGAACTTCCAACTCCACATTCTCACTGTTTTGGTACTAGCAAATGGAATAAGCAGAATACCAGATGACGCCAGTCTCGTCATTGCATATGGCTCAAGAGTGTTCCGCCTCTCCACTTTCAACAACGCTGCGCCGCACCGATACAATTTCCTCTTGTCTCAGGAACATATACTGTTACCTTAAAACCGGTTCATACTTCATGTAAGGATCACGAGACAATACATTCAATAGCCAAGTATGGGGACAACAATGTGTCTAGCCGCAGGCATTTTCAGCTGCACGAAAGGTTCAGACACTGATGTAGCTACCTTACAACGACGTCTAACTTTGATATGACTTTGATCGTTCTACATGTGTTACCATTAGAAAAATACCGAAGAATATTTTGTCTACCTAACTGAATAAAATCATATATAAAGTGTACACAGTGTGTGAATTGCAGATTATGGTAGCTGGTAATCTATAGTAGAAAGCATAACTATCGATGAGACTGATGGATGCAAGTTTTTTCGTCTCTTCAATTCCTGTATTAAGGCACCAGTTTCCCTAAGCTACCACCATCTCTGTTTCATCATGATGGCCTTTTAAGGCAGGTTTGACTCTATATGAATGATCTCCTGCAAGCTTGAGATGACCCGGTGATAGAGCTCAGTACACTCAACAAGTTCGTGGTTGAATTGTTTGAGTCAGTCGAATCCTTTCAAATGCAATTTGTTTATACGTCTCTATATTTTGGTGGAATATACTGTTGTTTTGAGTATCACAGCTTGTTTCTAGTCCATGAAGTGTTACATTTGATTCACTGATCTATTATCCTCATATTCTGGTCCTGGTGTAACACTTCAATGGGTCAGTTACAAAGACATACGAATTCGTCGGCAGGGATACCATCATTTCTGCTGGTAGTGTCCAAGATATTGGTCGCTTCTCTCTCTCTCTCGCACAAACATAGATTGTTTCTTTGATAGGCATATAGAAGTCGACCGATATAACACACTGATATTCTACGGATAAAAACTTCTTTATTGCTGTAGAGCCGACGTTTTGTTGTGGCTTTTTAGCTTTGAACAATTGAAGATATCTCCAACGTAACGTCAGTTCCACAGCAATACGGAATTTGTTACCAATGCTAATAGGATGGCATTGTGTTGCATTTATATACTATCATTCCATGTGAATACACAAGTATAATTTACGCTTGTCTGGAAGAAAATCAAATTCCCGAAATGGGAGGGTTTCACGCAGTGTGCAGTATTACCCGGCTTCTACACATGTTGATGGTAGTCGTTATTTCCCTTTTTAGCCGTGAATCAGCATACCTTCCTTTAGATCGGTTGCTCCAATCCAGTAGTTGTATCGATGATTTTCTGATGCGTTGGCCTTGTCATAAATGAATCGTTGTTCCTGCTCCGTGTCGAACTTCGCTAACCTTGCCCCACGTTGCTTACACCAACAAGATGCTTCGTGTCGGAGCATTTTTGCATCTGAGAAATGGTAACAGCTTCCGTATTCTTCAAAACACTCAAACTCGTCCAGGCAGATAATGTAGCTGGTCTACAAATATAGACGTTAATTTTCCACCATATAACATTTATAGAAACTTGGATGTATTCCACGGCAAAGGCGAATTCTGGGGTACAGAAATATTTGCCGAATTGTTTATTCCTTTACGTCATATACGACTGTCAAACGCATTGAATATTGGTTCAAATATACACTGTCAGAAAGACTGGATATAGTCGTGAAGTACCCAAAATAATTTGGGTGAAAACTGCCCAAACGGTTTGGGTTAAAATGAAATTTGGCCAACAATCTTTGAAATTTGACCCACAATCCTTGGAATTTGACCTTCAATCTTTCGGTCCGTCACGTCTATACCCAAAAATATCTGGTCAATTTGGCCCAATCTTTCTGACAGTGTACCTGGTATTAAAAATTGTGTTTAACGCTGGGAATATTTGCATGACCAAGCGGAATTTTTTTTTCAAGTACCATGATTTGTATTAAAGTGCCATTTTAAAAATAATAGGCATTCCCATGCATATTAGGTTAATTGGGACATTGTACTATGTTGGACTGAAATTTACTAAGCCCCTAAAATTGATAATGCACCAATATAAAAGTCGATCGCAAGAAAACAATTACTTAATGATATATGGAACATGTACATATGCTTTAGTTGAGTTATTCATTCTAAAAGACAGATGATATAAACCTACGCAGCATCACCCTGTTTATCGAACAGTCACAATCAAAGCGTGACTGAGGTACATCATTTTTAGATGACGACTCTATAACGAATATTATGGAT
>JAVTVY010045373.1:0-19919 GCA_036873755.1 Hanleya hanleyi
ACGAAATGAAACAGTTTGCCACGTCGACGTTCCGTTTTCAAAATCTGCTCCACCGTGTAGTAGTCTTGCTGTGTTTTTACAACAGGCTGTAATTCCGTCTCGTAAACGTCCCCAGCAACGTTTCCCCTTGGAGATCTTCCAGTTCATAGACTCGCCGCTGTCGGGGTAGGCGCCGTTTAATCAGGAAGTGCTCATCGCTCCAGTTGGGCAAGTAACTTTTTTCGAACTTGCCCTTGACTTTACTGATCCGTACAGGGTCCCCGACCTTGTACACCGCCTTCGTCGTTCGCTGCGATGGCCTGGGGTACAAGACACGCCGGACTTGGGGCTTCATTGCGTTGGGTCACGGTAATGGGGGCTCTCTCTATACCCCGATGATAGGCTCGATTGTAACCCCTCACCAGTTTCGGGAGAACATCGATGTACCGCCTTGTATTCTTATAGGTGAAATATTTATACATGCGGCCTTTGAATGTCCTGTTGAACCTTTCCACCACGGAAGCCTTGGTCTCGTTGTACGTATGGAAGAAAAACACCTTCTGTTTCTTGAGAAAGGCTTGGAACGGTCTGTTGAGGAATTCCGTGCCTTCGTCGGTTTGCAAATATAAAGGTTTGTGCCCGGTCTTGAAGATGTCTTTGAACGCCGCTATGAGATTTGCCCCCGTTTTCGTCCGGATGGGTACCACCCACGCATACTTGGATAGGATATCGATGCACGTCAAGATATACCGATTCTCATCGTTGTGTTTGGCAAAGGCGCTCATATCGGCCAAATCCGCTTGCCACTGGGCATCTATTCCTCCCACGATGACCCGGTTCCGTAGAAAATGACGACGGACAGCTCGATGTAAGGTATAGGTGTCCTGTCTTCTTAACCAATGTCGGACTTGGGCACGTTGTATCCCCTGGGGTTTGGCCGCTCGATAGAGAGCCGACAATGCACTATAGGCCGCCGGACTGTCGGGACTGTAGTATAAGTTATCCAACACCTTCTCCCAGCGCTTCATGGTGACAAAATGATGATGCACCCTGGCTCTATCGTTTATTTATAACCGGTATATCTTGGGCCGGAGTTTCTTTCTGATTTTCTTCATTGGCTTTCACAGTGTCCATGGTAAATGACCAGTCCAACTCGTCTGATGACCGCTTGATAAGCACTTCATCCACATCTACCACGGCATCTTCCAATGCAGACCATAGATCAGGGTGAAGGGTAAAATGCACTGTACCCCCATCTAGCCGAGCCAACTGAGCAAAGAAAGGGCCGCGTCGGATGTACACATCGTGACCTGTACAGACCTTTTGGTCTTTGATATATGTTGGCACTTGTGGGAAGTTGATGCTGGGTCGACATCGGGCCTTACAGACTAGTCTTTTGTGTTAAATGCCGTCATTTACATCTGACGACGATACAGCTCTGTCTCCAATGTACGAGTTGTCACAGCGAAACAGCTCACCAATTACCAGTATACGAGTTGTCAGAGCATTTCCATCATAGCTCTCTAGATTTGTATCTAATACCGCTTATGCCGGTGCTAGGGGCCGTGTGATCATATCATCCAAGTTGCCACACGAACAGGTACAATAAAAGCGTACCTGAGATACAACACATATCACGAATTGTTAGATTCTTGGTATGTGCTTTAGAATAGGTTAACCAGAGGACTATTCTGTGAAGTCATGTGACGCAGTCAGTATGTCGGCACCTCTTCCCACTTCCCTTATATGTGTTGTAACAAGTGGATGAGGTCGCCGTCCAGTTCACCAGACAACACCCGTTTGAATTTGGTCCAGCCCTCTCGGGACAGACGAATGTGAGCCGGGCATGGTTGTGTAGGGTCCGCATCACAGATGTCTCCCACCTCCTCCATGATATCGACCTTATCCGCATACACGTGCAGGAAAACCTCGGGGGTCAAGCTGAGATACGCCAGTATCATATGCTCCGCCATGGTCAGTACGTGAATGGTACCAGATTTGACTGTTTCTCGTATTTATAGGGAGAACCCCGTGAGATCAAAGGATCAGGTGGTCATATCACTGGGCTGACTGAGTCTAGCCGGGTAATCAATGGCATCGTCGTCGGGTTCATGGCTAGACAGTTGTTCATTGGGTTCTGCCGCCGATTCTCTCCGGGCACGAGCCCACTCCAACTCGTCTGATGACCGCTCGTTCGGTGTAAACAGCTGGTCCACGATAGGCACCACTTTCTCGAAGGCTAGCCACAGATCGGGGTCTAAGGTGAAGCTTCGCGTAGGGTCTTGGTAGCGGCCCAGACGTGGGAAGAAGGGTCCACGGTATACGTAGATGGCATTGTCTATGTGGATGACGTGTCCATCGAGCTCGCCGCTCAACACCCGTTTAAATTTGGTCCAGCCGTCACGGTGTAGCGTAACCGTATTCGATACGGTCTCAGCGGGCGACCAGCAAACATCTCCACGGTCTTCCACGAGGGTGACTTTATCTTCATAGACGTGTAACCCCACCCGGGGTGTAAGGGGCAGGATGGCTCGTAGGACGGGTGACATGCTTGGTCCAATCACGATCGTTGAATGACACACACTCTGTCTGACCCTCGTATTTATAGTCAGGTCCCACTGTCAATACCACAGCGCCAGGGTCAATAGGGCACAGACTAGTGTGAGGCCAACCAGCCGGCACTGGTTCCGGCGTGAGCGCTCGTGGTCCATAGCCCGAGCATCAAGGATTGCTGTCATAGTCCAGTAGTGGTGAGTGATGGCACACCTCTCCATCGAGTGCACTCTGTCGAGGACCGCTTCTGTGAACTCGTTCAGGATCTGGCGTCGCCCCTCGTTGTCGTCCCCATCTGCAAACATGGACCGGACCACTGCTCGGTAACCCGTGAGTGAATTCACCACGGTGGCATGCTGTAAAATGCGAGTCGCATAGGGCTGGATCTCCGTCATGGCTCTGCAACCGTAGAAATGAAGGTGTGAGATCCAGAGAGACGTGTTTTATAGACCATGTCACACATGTGCGCCTAGACGTCGGGTGTAGTCCGTGATACGTACTATTCTGATGGGTTAGTCCAAAAAAGAGAGCAGCAACAACAACACAGATTACAGGTCAATCCTTTTATTATGCGTGAATAACCTGTGAACATCATAGGAATGCATGTAATAACCTGTCTGTAGGGTTTTCCCACAATGGCCTTCACCTATGTGTCTTTTCGTGTACGTCCGTGTCTTTTCGGGTACGTCCGTGTCTTTTCGGTAAAGTCCGTGTCTTTTCGGATCGGTGACGTCCGTGTCTATCATCCGGGCACTTCGCGTCTGCGCCTGCATTGGGTATGTATGAGGGTCTTCATGTGCGCGCGTGCCTCGACTTGGGGATAGTTGAACTGAGTGTGCTAAAAATAGATCACCAGCTGGCGTGCTATAAAAGCGGCCTATAAAAGGGAAGCGGCCTGTTTCATCAGACACTCTGTCAACCACCAAGATGTTCACTTGCACAACTTGCCAGAAGCAGTTTACTCGTCTAGATAATTTACGACGCCACGAGGCCTCCACCCACAACGATGCACGGTATACTTGTATAACCTGCGCACGGTCATTTAATCGGGAGGATGATTTACTGCGCCACGAACGCTCATTCCACGAGGGCGCGACGGAACAATGTAAGGATTGTGGTCAACTCTTCAAACGACGCAGTCAGTTGAGACGGCATCAGCGTTTGATTCATGCCCCGTCTCCACGGTTTTGGCGACAACTTCCTACTGAAGAGGAGCCGCGGAAGGTCAGACCCAGTGAAGATAAGCCCGGGGAGACGAACGCCACTGGTGATGCGATGACGGAGAGCCCGCCTATACCCACAGTTGGGAAGAGCCTGGATTTCCAGCCGGACCCCACCGTTACGGTTTCGAGTGATACGTCATACATCGAACATTTTCTGGACGAGCCCATAAATGTTCCTAGCGATCTCTTACCCGAATATCATCCAGAGAGTGACATCTCTCGGCGCCATTGGACCATGACACGGCACTGTTTCCACCGTCATCGCCCTATTCAAGATATCTACAATTTCCCACTGACCAAGCTCTTCAATGACCAACCTACGGCCTTCACGTTAAATGTAGCATTTGGGTACATCTTATGCCATAAGATGACGGGTGAATTGCGCTATTTCTATTCCAGTGCCATCCACCCAGTGTACGACCAACCGTTTACCATCATTGACCGGAGGACACTAGAGATGATGCTGGACCAAGTGGAACAATTGGATGTCTTGGGATGGGCCCAACAACAACGACCCAACACCAAGTGGACAGTGAAGAGGGTGACCAATGTTACATTTTTCCTTACCAAGGTGATTCACCACTGCCATCGGTTGAATGCGTCACTCGTGCACTGATGAATACCATACATGCCGTACATGTCTACATGCTGATCATTGACTTGAGCTCAGTAAACACTTGTACCTAATGTGACGGTGCGTTAAATAATAAAACATGGTGTTTGATATTTCAATTTGTTTTGCTGTGAACATACTAAGCATACCCAGGGCGGCTCCCCAGCCTGGGTATGATGTAACATTGGGGATAATAAACTGTATGAACATTGCTGAACTTGTTGTTATTCACATCACCCCATTGACTTCATAGGCAGGTCCCATTAAGCCCGGGCATCAATATTAGTCCTTTTGGCTAGAGGTGATAGGGATTTTCCCGGATTTTTCGATAAATTCCGTGTTCCGGTTTTTTTCATGAAAATTTTTACATGCACCCACCCAGCCCATCTGATGCCCCTTGACGAATGCTTCACTTTGATACCTCACTCAACTCCATCGGCCCATTACGGACTCCCCTAGCTCCCAAAACGTCTATTTTCATACCCTTGGGCCACCGCGCATGCGCAGAATGACGCTAGTTCAACCCCACACCCAGCCCATCAGATGCCCCTTCACATATGCTTCACATTGATACCTCACTCGACCCCATTGGTCCACTAGGGGCTCCCCTAGCTCCAAAACGTCTATTTCCATACACTTGGGCCACCGCGCATGCGCAGAATGCCGATAGTTCAACCCTGCACCCAATCCATCAGATGCCCCTTCACGAATGCTTCACTTTGATACCTCACTCGACCCCATTGGACCATTCGTGGCTCGCCTAGCTCCAAAACGGCTATTTTCATACCCTTGGGCCACCGCGCATGCGCAGAATGACATTCCTGCCGCACACCCAACCCATCAGATGCCCCTTCACGAATGCTTCACTTTGATACCTCATATGACCCCATTGGACAAGTAGTAACTCCCCTAGCTCCAAAACGACTATTTCCATACCCTTGGGCCACACGAGTTGTCTCCCTTGCGTCAGTGTGTGCAGATGGCGCTATGGTTAGGATCGACGCCGTGATGTGGAAAGGGCGCCCCCACACCATCCTGGAGCCACCATTTTGTTTGTTGATTTTTTGCGGAGATACACGGGACAATAAACGCTCGACCCTAGGGTGATACAGATGCTAGACTGATCCTATTAACATGGTACAACACCTATAGATTATGTTAATAATATGGCTTAGAGGGATTTTTGAGGGTAATGTGAGGGTTTTTTCTCCCCGTGACCTCCCCACCGCCTCGTTTGCTCCCTTGCGCCGCCATCTTGGTCCCACACGCCGCCATCTTGGTCCCACACGCCGCCATCTTGTACACACACGCCGCCTCGTTTGCTCCCTTGCGCCGCCATCTTGGTCCCACACGCCGCCATCTTGGTCCCACACGCCGCCATCTTGTACCCACAGAACGTGTGACGTCATATGCAAATTTCTGAGGTCAAATTTTACTCGCTTCTGATTGGCTGTCACCTCCTCGTTTCCTCCTCAAATTATGCAAATTTCAAAGGTCAATTGGACTCAGATCGGGTAGAGACTACTACTTTCTTTGTTTATAGAGTTGCTTGAATTTCTCATTGATAATATCTATGTGAAATTTAGCAACACAATATATCAGCAGCATATAGGTATTCTAATGGGTACTAATTGTGCGCCCCTGTTGGCTGACCTATATCTGTTCTCTTATGAATATGACTATATGCAGGCGCTTTCAAAAACCGATCGATTCAAAGCCCGTTCCTTCTCATTGTGCTCTCGATTTCATCCGAAAACACTAGGACAAACAAAACGTATGGTCGTTCAGTGCGAAAACATGAGAATATTATTATATTATATTCTTTATATGAAATCAGAGCTATTGCAAACAGAATGGTGCTGTTTTCATTGAAACTATGTGATTATAGAGTCTAAAATATACCGGTGATGCCAAAGAAATGTCGGTGATGGTGGAGACAAAATATAAGTCATACTAAAGCAAACGACCCACGATGTTTTGCTATCCAAGTTTACTCTTCATAAAACATTGAACCAAACTGAGACTGATAAAACCACTCCGCAATTGTGTAGTATATTCTACATTGGCGTGATGGGAACTGCATCGATTTTGCGGGGCAAAGAGTTGAGGAACATTTGTAGTTGGTACACATTAATATAGTATCAATTTAACAATATGAAATATCGGTTCTAGATTTAAATGCTGCTACACGACAACAAAACTTGTTCTTAACTCGATCTGGCCTGGGTTTTTTGGGACCTGTCCTGGCCTAATTATTTTTCTTACCCATTGAGCTAGGGGACTGAAACTTACCACAATATACCCTTGGGTCAAGCTCTACCAGAAAATGTTAAAAAAATCGAAGATGGCCGCCTTGATGACGTCACAGTGACGTCATTTTTGGTCGATTTTTCGGTCGGATTTTTCGAATTTTTTATTTATGCAATTTCTCCGCAAAAACTGCATGATAAATTGGTAAATATTAATGTGATGTGAGATAAAATAGTTTTTGCCCATTTTTCATCGTGAGAAAAGCAGAAATTTTGAAGATATATGACAAAAACATCACTTTTCTGGTACCCCACGTGGTCGCCATTTTGAATTTGCCCATGATCCTCTGCTCGGGGGGTTATGCAAATAGGCTCAAAATGATCCCAATATAATAAACTATAAAGTCAAGGAGTTTCAGCTCTCCATTTTTTGTGGTTCCGGAGATAGCGCAGAAAGTTTGGTAGGGGGGACCATTTCGCCCCCCCCCCCCCGATAGGGTTAAAACAGTTAAAAGCTGAAAAATCGGCCTTACACACCAATTTGTCTTTACCGTCACTAGAAAACGTGACGGTAAAGACAGATGGGACGGCTTCGAAGTGCTCTGCTCGAGTGTTGCCATGAGCCATCTCAAACTACTTTTCTAAAGTGTATATGGTTTAAACATAGCAAACTCTTGTTAGATGATCGTACGCACAGACTTCACAATCCTGTATTTTACTTGAAAATCATCGACTGAGCGGACAAGTTGTTGGCACGCGGTTTCCGATCCCGCCTGAAGCAACGCACTGAACAGGTGATTCACAATCAAAGTTATCTACAATGTACCTACCTTTGCTAGTACTGGTGACGGTATGAACAGTGAGAAAAATCGCCACAAATGTGTGAGGAATGGATAAACTGGCAACTTGCTTGTTGGCAAATGTAGAGAACAGGATTGTGAAACGTTAGAAATGTACGATAATGCTTTAAAAGTATATTGAATACAAAAAGGCTTGTGTTAATCATCAAATGTGTACGTCTGGGACATGGGATTTAGCCATACACAATTCGGATAAATAGTACGAAAATCAGAAAAATGGAATTTTCTTGGGAGTTGTCTTCGGAACAGTTAATTAATGTCTGTCAAATGACAAACTACGAACCCCATTTTAATTACTCGTGATTGGCGTAAGAAAGTCGTGGGACCGTGGCGTTCCCCCTTTTTCGTAGAATCACCCTTATGCTCCTTATTTAATTTTCTTCTAAAGACGACTGCATCCTATCTGCGCTCTGTGCCCATAACCATTTTTTCCAGAATTCAGATTGCGCCCTAATTGCGCACTGTGTATAAAACCATAATACCCAAATTCAGAGTGAGCCTTACATGTATACTTGTGCATTCTGGACTTTTCTCCACCAACATTCATATAGCTAGTAATCAGCTAGCACTCTACATGCATGCCTTTATAAAACCCGAACTAAACATATCTTACCCAAAATCTCAGACAGCTTCCTCTCTGCCTTTTTCACTGTTCTGACTTCAAATTGATATTGTGGCATATATTGATACTTTTAATAATATAATTTCAAGAAAAAACATTTTAAACTTGAAAATTTCATGCCATCTCAACAGGATTTTTGTGAGTGTCTTGTCTCCAGCGCCCTATCCATATTGAGTCTAATAACAGCAGGCCAGGCCCGCACGCTCGTACAAAGTTGACTTTTGGTCCGCCCTACGGTTACGCGGTATATTCAGGATTATTGAATTCTGCGTCGACCCCGCTTCACATCAGCACGCGTTTTTATGTGTGACCAACAACACAACAAAACAGTGATGATTAATAGTGAAATAAATCAGTGCTAGTATTGCTTGTATTTTTACCTGAATTAACGACCGTTGTTGTTATTTATGTTTCCCCATCTGGTTCATACTTTTCAGTTATTTTCACGTTTTTGGGTTATAAAAACAACACAGCAGCAGCTATATTAGAGCACCATAGTAGTATAGAAAACCCTTTTAAAGCCATATTTTGCCGGGGGAGGTAACTCATGCATCCGACAGGGGGCGCCACCAGCTCAAAAGACCAAAAACTACTGTAACGGTTACCCGTTTGTGTAGAGAACAGTTTGAATCAGGAGCCGTGTACTGCGCTGGAATGTGGAAGAACGACCTTGACCCGTGTCGTCAGCGTCGAGCAAGGCAGATTTCGGAAATGCATTCCCCTGTATTTCTCGCTTACCAGAGCGAGTTGGAAGCTGATATTTAACAATTACGTCAGTTATGAATGATGGTTTGTTCTTCCATAGCCATATTTATTCAGCGAGGTCCATATAAACGGTTCGGGGAAGTGTGGTGTAAGTGACAATAAAGAGGGCGCTGGCATCGTCGACTTGTGCTACCTTTATCTGCAGGAGAACGGTTCTGTTTCTACCTTTATTCCCAGAAGAGCGGTAGCTCTATATAAGCTCGAACGAACGTAGAGAGCGGGGACAGACCAGAAAGAGAGGGCTGGAGAAACACGTCCAGGTCAGCCTGTAACTTATTGATTTTGGCATAATTTACGGTTGGGCCGTAATGCAGTTGTTTTTGGCCTGGGAATCTAAAAGCTTGTACAATCCTGTAATTAGTGTAACCTGTAAAAACACGCCAATCCAATGAGAATTTGCCGGCTCGCATTTTCGGTGTGGAAACGTGTTTGTGGTTATACTATAGTTTAGGGAACACGTCCGACTGGCGTGTTGTATGTACATGTAGTTGGGGGTATTCTATAATACTGTAATGAGACATGCGTTTGCCTGTAGCACATTTAGGCAACTTGCATGGTCTAACTTCAGTATAAAATAGGGCTTTTAGGTCTATATACCAGTAGGTTGATAATTTCGACATTATTGCTGTGCTATCCCGTTGCACTGGGACTAAAGCTACAATATTTGTGTCGATTTGTTGACCGTGAAGCGGTATATATGACAGTAGTCAGGGATTCCCTCCACCCCCAGAAATATGCAACTGCACTAAATACAGAGAGAAATAAGCCAAACTCCCACTGCCATAATACAACGACGCAAACGGCCGTGCAACGCTATACAGGCGAGAACGAGCACCGTGATTACAGCCGGGCGGAGAAAGTCAAGTTACAGGCGGGCGTGCTGCTTTCATCAAGAAACGTCAGTAGAACATAGTTAGCCGGTTCTGAAACATGGAAGCCATGGAAGCCCATGACGTCATAATGGCGATATCTCCGGAACTAAGACGGATAGAGACTCGCGGCTTACGGCGTCGTATTCCTCTCGTATAGATGTACGATAAAGGTCCTATACAATTTTATCGCCCGGCGGTAACTTTCGCCGTAATTAGACGATAAATGGTGTCACGTGATTCGGCGATTTCTCGCGAAATAAGCGACATACGCGCACGCTGTTTGCGGCGTTGTATTCCTCGTGTAGGGGTCTACCGTAAAGCTCCTATGCGAATTTATCATATCTCCGTAAGTTTCGCCGCTATTCGGCGTATAAAACTTTTTCTTTGTAGCTTACCACGAATACTTCCCTAAGGTGTCATTACGACGACGCTTGTACCCGTGGACACGTGTGACTGATCACTTCTCGCGGCGTTCACGAATGCCTATCGAACCATACGAAAATATCTTATTTTAGAAACAATAATATAGTAATTCCTCCTCATACACACAGACACACACACATAGGTTAGTAGGTCAAGTTGACGTGATATTCCTGTCAAAAGGTCACTTCCGGTCACGGTACGGCCCAACAAGAGTTATCTTCCCCTACATATCGGTCTGTTCAGCCTTATCTTAACGCCTTATCACACCAGTTTTTCTTTCTGGTCAAAAACCCTGTTCTATTTATAGATCACTCGCAAGTAGTAGATAACGGGGAGTTTCGGAGGTGCAATGAAGAGCGTTTGGGGAGATGAGGGCCATTTTCCTTAGGACTATCCGGTAGAATTAACTTAACGTATGTGAGGAGGATGAGGAGGAGGAATGAGGGAGGAATGAGGAGGAGGAAGAGAAAGAGTGAGGAAGAATGAGGAGGAGGAGTGTGGTGGTGGTGGAGGAGGAGGAGTGTGCTGTGTAGGAGGAGTGTGGTGTGTGTCGAGAAGGAATGAGGAGGAAGAGGTGTGTGTGTATGTGTGGGTGTGTGGTGGTGGTGGTGGTGAAGGTGGTGGAGGAGGAAGAGGAATTATATGACTAGTATAAAATAGAGACAAGACAATACGAAGATTACTAAATAATCGCTTTATTCATCATAGAACTGCACAAATAATGAGCGAAAACTGCTTATATAAAATACATCTCCATTGCGGGTATCATTTCGACATTTAGCCTTCCATTCAATGTTTATGTACGAAAATTTCCACTGGGGTCTTTATGCGGAGTCCTCGCTATCACCGTCATCCATCAACTTATCGAATAAGCATTTCCGCATCTTAATCGTCTGTCTGAGTGCTTCCTCGTAGTCTATGTCATATATCGTTTGCAGACGCCTCGTTGTTTTCAAGATCTCGTTATGAATATAATCGGTTTGTAGCTTTTGCATGTTCACGAGGAGATTGCAGTATTTTTGACGTAAAGTCTCCATCATCGTCGGAGTATAATCTTCCATAGCATTTGCACCAGACTCATCCTCGTCGTAACCTTGGCTTGTATATCGCTGTTTTCTCTCGTCAATGTCAACCCTACAATCTCTCGCGATAGGTTTACCGAACATGTTTTTCCACACGTTATATTTAACCCGTTTCCGCAAGTGGGTAGGTAGATCTATTTTCCCAGAATGGTTGAGTTCGTCATCTGAACGGTATTTTCTCTTTCGTCGTTCCATTTCATTCCCGCTTCTGTGGATCATCTGCGTCTGCTGGGACTCATCATTTTCATTCCGTTTGAACCACGATGGATCCGTCTTCTTATATAATCCCTCTCCCACTTGTTTATTCCTCTTAGCGGACCATGTCGGATCGTGAGATGGTATGCGTTGAATTTGAGTTGATGGATTAGGAATTAAGGCTGGGTGAGGTGGCAGTTCTTCCTCTTTCACGAGTTTCTCATCGCCTGATATTACATTGGTAGACAGTCTGTCATTTTCCGCTGTATGAGGTTTTAAATCGATGAATAGATATCCGTACGGACGAGATGAGACTTCGCGAAATTTTGCCATGAAATGTGTCGTATCCCGAGGAAAGATCCGTCTCCCGAACGTGCTAACTTGCTGTCTATCAATAGGATTATTGAATAGAACGAAATACTGGCAGTTCAGCGTGATATCTCGAGATGTCTTGCCTTGAGGGAAGAGATTCTGAGTCAGATAAATTACGGACAAATTTCTGTGATGCGACCCTTTGGTGAATAGGTCGGCAACTTTTTCTTCGCGCTTTACCTCACCCATCAAATCGTCCAGAACAATAACGTTGGTTTGGCCGGGGTCGAAGTAATACTCTTCGCCTATGTCATGGGGTATGCCGGGGAGGAAGTTTACATTGTTCAGACTCGTAGATTCATAGGCTGACTGCCATTGACTGTAACACCATACGATGCGTGTTGGAGAGGGATGGATATTAGCAGATTCCAAAAAATTCATTACCCATGATGTCTTCCCACAACCAGTCGGGCCGCTGACGATCATAGTAAATGGAGGTTGTGATGCTCTTGAAAGAGCCATAGTTGAAGTCTCGAGAGTACGTTTATACGGATGTTCTGCTTTTATAGGTTGAGTTTCCTGTTGGTGTATAAGTTGATGTCTCATCAGGTTATCTGGACGCGAGAATGTTTTCTGACAGACCGTACACTTGTTTGTCATGTTGACGCTTCTCTGCCAAAACGTAGATTAATTCTAATATTACTTCTCTCTATACTTTATACTATACGGTATATGCTCTTCCTCCTTTCCTCCTCCTCTTCCTCCTCCTCCTCCTCCTCCTCTTCCTCCTCCTCCTCCTCCTCCTCCTTCTCCTCCTCTTTCCGCGTTCCCTTTGCTGGCGCTTGCACGCTTACTTCGTGACGCTGTCTACGGAGTTCTGCTTTAGCCTGCTCTACAACTCGCTGTGCCGGTGAAATTAGTTCAACTGTCATTTCTCTTGTACGTAATTTGTTATTCGAGTTCACCGTACTATTGCCTTGTGCAATATTAAGAGAGTTTGGAGGTGAATGCACTCTCTGTCCCCCAATCACACAAATTTCCTCCTTTAGGTGAGCCCTACTCTGGTCTCGATAAAATTTTATCCACATATCTACATAGTCAAAATTGTCTTCTGCCGACATGATGCGTTCAACGGTTTCAAAAGGAATGCAAATATTTCTCTCATAGAGTTATGATATAGGTATAACAACATAAAATGTCGTCAAGAGGTGTTTGCCGAGGTATGGCGGACACACAGTTTATACAACGGTTTAGTCTTCCTTCCAATGTTGAACATCTGGGGAAATAGATCTACCTACCCAAACGCAATGAAAATGATGAGTCCCAGCAGACGCAGATGATCCACAGAAGCGGGAATGAAATGGAACGGCGAAAGAGAAAATACCGTTCAGATGACGAACTCAACCATTCTGGGGAAATAGATCTACCTACCCACTTGCGGAAACGGGTTAAATATAACGTGTGGAAAAACATATTCGGTAAACCTATCGCGAGAGATTGTAGGGTTGACATTGACGAGAGAAAACAGCGATATACAAGCCAAGGTTACGACGAGGATGAGTCTGGTGCAAATGCTATGGAAGATTATACTCCGACGATGATGGAGACTTTACGTCAAAAATACTGCAATCTCCTCGTGAACATGCAAAAGCTACAAACCGATTATACTCATAACGAGATCTTGAAAACAACGAGGCGTCTGCAAACGATATATGACATAGACTACGAAGAAGCACTCAGACAGACGATTAAGATGCGGAAATGCTTATTCGATAAGTTGATGGATGACGGTGATAGCGAGGACTCCGCATAAAGACCCCAGTGGAAATTTTCGTACATAAACATTGAATGGAAGGCTAAATGTCGAAATGATACCCGCAATGGAGATGTATTTTATATAAGCAGTTTTCGCTCATTACTTGTGCAGTTCTATGATGAATAAAGCGATTATTTAGTAATCTTCGTATTGTCTTGTCTCTATTTTATACTAGTCATATAATTCCTCTTCCTCCTCCACCACCTTCACCACCACCACCACCACACACCCACACACACACACACACCTCCTCCTCCTCATTCCTTCTCGACACACACCAGACTCCTCCTACACAGCACACTCCTCCTCCTCCACCACCACCACACTCCTCCTCCTCATTCTTCCTCACTCTTTCTCTTCCTCCTCCTCATTCCTCCCTCATTCCTCCTCCTCATCCTCCTCACATACGCTAAGTTAATTCTACCGGATAGTCCTAAGGAAAATGGCCCTCATCTCCCCAAACGCTCTTCATTGCACCTCCGAAACTCCCCGTTATCTACTACTTGCGAGTGATCTATAAATAGAACAGGGTTTTTGACCAGAAAGAAAAACTGGTATGATAAGGCGTTAAGATAAGGCTGAACAGACCGATATGTAGGGGAAGATAACTCTTGTTGGGCCGTACCGTGACCGGAAGTGACCTTTTGACAGGAATATCACGTCAACTTGACCTACTAACCTATGTGTGTGTGTCTGTGTGTATGAGGAGGAATTACTATATTATTGTTTCTAAAATAAGATATTTTCGTATGGTTCGATAGACATTCGTGAACGCCGCGAGAAGTGATCAGTCACACGTGTCCACGGGTACAAGCGTCGTCGTAATGACACCTTAGGGAAGTATTCGTGGTAAGCTACAAAGAAAAAGTTTTATACGCCGAATAGCGGCGAAACTTACGGAGATATGATAAATTCGCATAGGAGCTTTACGGTAGACCCCTACACGAGGAATACAACGCCGAAAACAGCGTGCGCGTATGTCGCTTATTTCGCGAGAAATCGCCGAATCACGTGACACCGTTTATCGTCTAATTACGGCGAAAGTTACCGCCGGGCGATAAAATTGTATAGGACCTTTATCGTACATCTATACGAGAGGAATACGACGCCGTAAGCCGCGAGTCTCTATCCGTCTTAGTTCCCGAGATATCGCCATTATGACGCCATGGGCTTCCATGGCTTCCATGTTTCAGAACCGGCTAACTATGTTCTACTAACGTCGGTAAATCGTGTATTCCGGGGGCCCAGCAAGAAGGTCGCAGACGGCTACACGAACGGCGTCCAGCTGGAAAGAAAGAAGTACAGATCACCGATCTTATAGGACAGAAAGATACAGCACACAGAGCACACAAGAAACAAACAGATACAGCTTACAGATTCAACTGGAAGGACATGTGTCTTTATCACACATTCAAGCAAATAAAGACACCCAGGTTATAAACAGTACAGTACAAGTCCAGACATACAGCTCACAAATTATACCGCAAAGACATCTACAGAACACAGATTCTACAAGAAGGAGACGTGTATTTATCACACGTTCAGTACAGACATCTACAGAGCACAGATTATACAGTCAAGAAAGCCACAGATCGCACAGGGAGGATATGCGTATTTATCACGCATAAAGGCACGGTGCAGGTGGGCTCACTTTTACCGATGTAAAAGCGGTAACAAAACATACAGATTCCAGTAGGATACGTGTATTTATCACACGTTACAGAAGGCGAGCTTCGTTTTACCGATGTAAAAGTGGTAACAAGGCTTACAGACTGTATGGTCAAGCCCAGGGCACAGATTACAACGGCAGTTTACAGACCGTACGATGTTTCATCGGTACCAGATGAAATAGTAATAGCACATGATATACCCAAGTAATTGTCCTGACGGTCCCCGAGAGTTGAGTGGTGCGTGATACTTACCTGAGAGATCGTCGTGAAGTCGTGTAGTCACAGGCGTGTCTATAGACGGGTCGCAGCAGCCGTAAGGGTTGAGACGCCGGGCTATACTTACCTGTGCGGGAAGCAGACTGGTGAGCTGACAAGTTACGGTCAAGCTCCGACGACTAGGGGTGAAGTACACGCCGAGTTGCCACGTCTCTGGAGAGAGCGTCACCGCCGTGACGTTCCAACGACTGGGGGTCGTCTCTGGAGAGAGCGTTACCACCGTAACGTTCCAACGGGCCGTGACGTTTCAGCGACTTGGTGCTATATCTGGAGAGAGCGTCACTGCCGTGACGTTCCAACGCCTGAGGGTATCTGTATATCGGGGAGAACGTTACCGCCGTAGCGTTCCAACGGGCCTTGACGTTTCAACGACTGGGCGACGTATCTGGAGAGAGCGTTATATCCTTAACGTTCCAACGACTGGGTGCCATTCCTGGAGAGAGCGTTATATCCATAACGTTCCAACGACGGAAGAGAAGGGCCAGCAGCCAGGCCGCCCTTATCCCCAGAAGAGAAGGGCCAGCAGCCAGGCCGCCCTTATCGCGCATTAAGCACTATATTAACTATAAAGTTATATGCATACACTCTCATATATATATTATTGCCATATAACATCAAGCTTAAACTGCACACATTCTCTTCTATTATCCACATATACACGAGGGATACGTTAACTGTATATGCACACACTCTCTCAGGGGTACGTATCCGTGAACCTTATATGCACACACCAAGTGTACGTATCTGTTAACTTGTGTGCACACATCCTCTCATATCACGTGTATATATACATCAAGTTTATTTGCATACACTCTCCTAGTGTCTGTACATATATGTAAATATCCTAACGTTACATCTCCTTAGACATTCTGTCTAAGCCACGCGGTTCTACGCTATTATTTGTAACCGCGTATACTATTTGTGCAGAATATACCATAATAGACCTTTACATGAGCGTCAGTCATCCTTGTAGGGTTGTGATCATCTCTTCGAGCCCCGGATCTCTACTAGTGAAGGGGTTAACGACGGTGACGGCCAGAATGCCAGTGGGCAATCCCGGTTATTGATTCGTTTTCTTCTAAACACTACGACTGGTCCTGCTCGTACACGTTACACTACCTCCAACACAGAAGAGTTCCAATCTAGGGGATGTAACTCTGGGTCACTATAGTTCCGGCAAAGGGCCCCTGGGCATTTATTCTTCCTCGGTGATGCGGTCTGGCGGTGATGCGGTCGCGGGAAAAAGCTTCCGCGGAGAAAAAGTAGTTCCCAGACTTCAAATACGCTGCATGGTCCGATTGGGTCGAGTGAGGTATCAAAGTGAAGCATTCGTGAAGGGGCATCCAGTCATGGGTGGGTGTATGTAAAATTAGGATTTTTTCCCGAAACTATAAAAAGCGGTACACGGACTTTACCCCTAAAATAGGGGGAAACACCTATCAACCCTAGCCAAAAGGGCTAATATCGGTCCCCGGGCTTATCGGGGCCTGCCTATCAAGTCAATAGGGTGGGTGCATGTGACATTAGGATTTTCCCCCGAAAATATAAAAAGCGGAACTCGGACTTACTCCTACAATAGGGGTCTGTATTATACAATATAAGGGAAAATGCCTGTATGGGGTATGGGGATGTTCTTTTTTTTCGTGGGCTTTACTATGGGTTGTGGGGTGTCGTTTTTCTCGTCTCGCCAAGAAAAACACGATGGGATGGATCCCGGAGCGAAGCGGTGAACGTTTTGGAAAAAGTCACCGAGGTCTGTATATAGGCTCATACTGGCTATATGGGAGGGGTGGTGAATTTGTTTTTTTTTTGGGGGTGTTACTATGGGTTGTGGGGTCTCGTTTTTCTCGTCTCGCCGAGAAAAACACAATGAGAGGAGTCCCGGAGCGAATCGGTGAAATTTTTGGGAAAAGTCACCGAGGTCTGTATATAGGCTCATACTGGCTATCTGGGGGGTGGGGTGGTCAAATTTTTTTGTGGGTGTTACTATGGGTTGTGGGGTATCGTTTTTCTCGTCTCGCCGAGAAAAACACAATGGGAGGGGTCCCGGAGCGAATCGCTGAAATTTTTGGGAAAAGTCACCGATGTCTGTATATAGTCCCATAGGCTGGCTATATGGGGGGAGGGGTGGTCAATGTTTTTTTGTGGGTGTTACTATGGCTTGTGGGGTCTCGTTTTTCTCGTCTCGCCGAGAAAAACACAATGGGAGGGGTTCCGGAGTGAATCGGGGAAATTTTTGGGAAAAGTCACCGATGTCTGTATATAGGCCCATATAGCTCCATACTGGCTATATGGATGGGGGAAAAGGTTCAACCTAGGAAATTCACACACGTTCATTGTGATATGGGTTGTTTGGATTTGTTTTTCGCGTCTCGTCATTTAGAACACGATGAGAAGGGTAGTCGAGCGAAACGGTGAAATTTTTGGAAAAGTACCATATACCCCATATAGCTCCATAGGCTGGCTATATGGGGATATAGGTTCAACCTGGGAAATTCACACACGTTCATTGTGATATGGGTTGTTTGGATTTGTTTTTCACGTCTCGTCATTTAGAACACGATGAGAAGGTTTTTGAAGCGAAACGGTGAAATTTTTGGAAAAAGTGCACAGAGGCCTTGGTAGGCTCATAGGCCTATACTGCATGGCTATGCGGGATAGGTCCATACGGGGTGGACGTTTTGGGGTCTAGGTGAGCTCCTAATGATCCTATGCTGTCGTACGAGGTCTTATTTTGAAGCTCTCGTGAGGGAGCATCCGACTGGACTAATGGTTCGTCCGTTTTTAATATTCTGCGCATGCGCAGTCTGGCCGATGTATAGAAAGCCGGCATTTTGGGGGGTATGTGGGTGTGTGTTTGGGGTAGAGATGGACCGCTATGGGTCGTGGAAGATGTCAAAGTGAAGCTTGTGTGGGGTAGAGTCAGAATGGTGTGTCTTTAAATGCATGTCGCGTCAATCTGCGCATGTGCAGTTGGTTGTAGTAAGTAAAGTGGTCATTTTGGGGCAGTGCAGGAAGGTTTTTGGTGTCGAGATGGACCATCCTTGGTCCAATTATGTCGTGGGAGGTGTTATCTTGTAGCTCTCGGGGTGTAGACCCCCATTTGAGGAATGTTCCCGTTATCTGTGATGTCATCGGTGACGTCATCAGTACGAGTAGTAGCGAAAGTGGGCATTTTAGGAAAGTGCAGGAAGGTATTTGGGACCACCCTTGGTCCGATTGTGTCGTGGGAGGTGTCATCTTGTAGATTTCATGGTGTACATCCCCATTTGAAGGATATTCGCGTCATCTGTGACGTCATTGGTGACATCGTCAGTACGAGTAGTAGCGAGAGTGGGCATTTTGGGGCAGTGAAGGAAGGTATTTGCGGTAGAGATGGACCATCGTTCGTCCGAATGCGTCGTGGAATGTGTCATCTTGTAGCCTTCGGGGTGCAAACCCCGATTTGAGGGATGTCCACAGCATCTCTGACGTCATCGGTGACATCATCAGTACGAGTAGTAGCGAAAGTGGGCATTTTAGGGGAGTGAACGAAGGATTAATAGTATAAAAGCGCATTTCGAGCCCTTTTGACCTAGCGGCGCAAGGCGCAATGAGAATATGCGCGCGTGTGTGTGTGCGTGTGTGTGTGTACGTGTACGTGTGAGTGTGCTTTCGTGTGTGTTTGTGTACGCGTGTGGGCGTGTGTGTGTGCGTGCATGTGCGTGTGTGTATTCGTGTGCGTCTGTATGTGTGTGTGTGTATGCGTGCGTGTGTGTGTGCGTGTGTGTGTATGCATGTGTGTGTCTATGCGTCTGTGTGTGCGTGTGTGTGTGGCCCTGTGCAGGTACACGCTCCTGTGGTGCACCCTGTACCCTAGGATGTTCACGAATGTTCCACCATCCCGGCCTTCTAACAGGCCCAGGTCCAGAAGCTCTCATGTCCTGCAGGTGAATAGTCAGTCATATTGTGTGTGTGTGCCTGTGTGCGTTTGTGTGTATGCATCTGTGTGTGCGCGGGTGAACGCGTGTATGGGCATGCGTGTGTGTGTACGCGTGTGCGTGTATGTGTGTGTGTACGTGAGTGTGTGTGTGTGTTGGTGTGCGTGTGTATGTGTGTATGAGTGTATGCGTCTGTGTGTGTGCATGTGTGTTCCAATCTAGGGGATGTAACTCTGGGTCACTATAGTTCCGGCAAAGGGCCCCTGGGCATTTATTCTTCCTCGGTGATGCGGTCTGGCGGTGATGCGGTCGCGGGAAAAAGCTTCCGCGGAGAAAAAGTAGTTCCCAGACTTCAAATACGCTGCATGGTCCGATTGGGTCGAGTGAGGTATCAAAGTGAAGCATTCGTGAAGGGGCATCCAGTCATGGGTGGGTGCATGTAAAATTAGGATTTTTTCCCGAAACTATAAAAAGCGGAACACGGACTTT
>JAVTVY010045374.1:0-21565 GCA_036873755.1 Hanleya hanleyi
ACGGTTGGTCCACACGAGTTGTCTCCCTTGCGTCAGTGAGTGCAGATGGCGCTGTGGTTAGGATCGACGCCGTGATATGGAAAGGGCATCCCCACACCATCCTGGAGCCGCCATTTTGTTTGTTGTTTTCTTGCGACCCAGAACAAGTCTAGACATGCCTTGATCACGTGATCGTGATTGGGAAACCCCCACTGGGGAATCCCCTCCCGTGACCTCCCGGTTCCTCCACACTCCGCCACCGGGGGGAACAAAAAAGTAGGTCAAGTTGACTCGTAATGCGGTTATACTACTACTGACACAGCTCCCATAGGTGAATACATAGAAAGATAATTTTTGGCATTCAGAAGTAATCGTATAAAAAATATTTTTGTTATTTTGAGTTTACACTATCTTAGTTAGCACAGATTCTATTAGATTGAAAATCCCAGTTTATTATGATCTATTGGATTTTTTTTTACTCTGCATTAGATTCAATCTAACAGATTGAAAATATTTTCAATCGAACCGCAATATTGATATTTTAGTCTTTAAAGATTAGCTCTTGTCCCTGATTCCAATCTTCTCAGTTTAAAATGTTTCGGTGCCATTGCAATTATTTTCAATCAATAAGATTGAAAAAAATAATAATAATAATAAAATAAAGCTAACGTAGGCGCAACATTCAATCTAATAGTTTCTAATAAACTGGAATTTTCAATCTAATAGATTCGTGTTCAATCGGAATAGATTAGTCACAAATTCCGATCTAATTATTTAAGAAATTATTACAAAAAGCTTCGTTGTAGTCATGGATGGTCTAAAGCTTTCACGGATGGTCTAAAGCTTTCATGGATGGTCTAAAGCTTTCACGCATGGTCTAAAGCTTTCATGGATGGTCTAAAGCTTTCACGGATGGTCTAAAAATGTGTCAATGCCTAATTTCTTTTATGAAGACTTGTACATGAAGATAAATGCAAAGGCCGACTTAGTTTGGAGTTGTTGCTGCAGAATAAAAAAAAATACTGGACAGACCAATTAATTTTGAGAAATCTTTACCTGATGAACAGAAATATCAGTTTAATATACGTCAACCGATCGAGCAATGTTACTTTAGCCAACTAAGAAAGTTTACAACATTCACAGGTTTTAAGGGCTCGAGGTGGGTTGCCGTGTCGTGAACGTCCAATACTTTCATTTTAGTGTTAGTTCGAGTAAAGTGAATTAAATTTAACTCAAATTGGCGCCTTTTCGAAACCAAAACGTAAAAAATATATAACAGATTTGAGTGTTGCAGATTCATGACGTCATTCAGTGTTGTCTTGAGCTAAAATCGGTCCGCTTCGAGATTTGTGAACGATTGTTTGGAGGCACAGTACATGACAGCTTTCCTTTGGCCAGTGAGCAGGTTGGCACACAGGTTCTGTTTTGACCTGAGTCATACTTCGTTTACCAATGTCAGTTTGTGCTGTTTATTTCAATTCAATGATTTGCATCACAATCCTTTTACGTCCACCGTCATCTGGGAGCAGGCCTTGGAACAGACACACTTTAGCAAATCATCGAAAGGGTGTTTGCGCCAGTTACCTGGCTGAACAACATTGTGGGAAAAACCCACAGACAAGTCAGTACATCTCCTATCATGTTCCCACGGACCTGACCGAAGAAACATGGAGGTGAACGACACTGTGGGAAAAACCCCAGTACATGCTTCGCTCACCGAAAAGACACGGAGATGAACGACATTGAGTCCCCACAGACAGGTCAGTACATATCCTATCATGTTCACAGGTCACGTGCCATTCACCCAGACCGGAAGTGACGTCATACGGCAAGGTCACGCGCCATTCACCCAGACCGGAAGTGACGTCATACGGGACTGATGGCGCCCCCTGGCAGAAAAAGGGGAACCAAGAGTTACCTCCCTGGAAAACAGACCTGGATATCCTCGCTATATACTACTCTCAAGCAACTCTATAAACAGAGAAACATCCGACGAACGACATCCCCTGAATGCAGCAGATTCAAAGAATGCTCCACGGCCTCTGACATCAATATATCGGCGATCAATTTTCTTGAACACGGATACTATTAATGAACTAAGACGGTCAATAAGGTCCTGATGAGGGATTGTAGTATAGAGTGTCGAGAAATCCCATGTGGACACATATCTGTAAGATATTTGTCCTTTCGCATCAAATTCTTCCGCAAGAGATTCCGGGTTTTTCAATATCCACATGCATGCAATGGCAGAGTTCTTAGGAATAGTGGCGCAAAAATAGCCGAAGTCTTCGGGATAGTCAACTCAAGTTTCACATGTCAACAACAATTCCAGAATTTGGAAAAATGTTACATGAGATTCGTGATGAAATCGCAACATTGTTCTATAATGATGTCAACGCGTGGGTTAATTTGGATTTATCTACGGTACTGGTGAGTGTGACGGTTTAGTTGGACTGTGGATATTGTTTTATCGATTAACTATCATTGAATCCACTGGGGACCCTGATCTACAAATGGTAGTTTTCAGATTGTAGCCTGTGGTATATGTTTCGCTACGTTTTAACATTGCAAAACAGACACTTCTGCAAGAAAACACTGTTATTCGGATACCTTTCCAAAACGAGCTATGGAAAAATGTTTACATTTATTTTTGTTCGCATCGTCTAAATAACGACTTCTTTAACGAAAGCATATGGGTGTAAGAATACTGATCAGCGATACGGATTTGATATATGAACATTACGATCGGTGTTGAATCTATTTAGTGAAACAAGGAGGAATATAGCAAATGTATTTATTGGTCTGGATCATCTAACTGATCTCTGCATATCCCTGCATTTGAACTCCTAAGTGTACTTTCCGTACACGGGACACTTTGCGCGCTGTTTATTGTGATCTATATAAGTCGGTCCTAACAAAACACACAAATAATACTCTACCTGCCGGGTAAGAATGAAAATACCTCATGTTGTACGTCCATGTTATTTTCGCCTATTTGACAGATAGGTATATCGTTATATATTCTTTATCATTACTGATGTGTCTATAATTAGGATAATGTCGTAAATGTCAGGATTTTTCGTTATTTTGATATTACACTCTCGCAGTATTGCACAGATTCTTTTGCTCAAAAATTGCTCAAATCCCATTCGGGATTCAAACCAAGGACCCCTGGAGTAAGACATCTATATCTAGGTGATCTAACCAGTCGGCCAGCGGGCCTCCCACAAAAACAGGAGGTAGCAGACCGATAGTCTTAAAGCAAACATACAGAACCCCTCTGAGTGAGTGAGTGAGTGAGTGAATAGAATTTAACGTCGCTTTCAACAACATTTCAGCTATATCGCAACGAATCAAATAAGCACCGCCCAGCCAAGTTGCGTTTCAGCTACCTCAAAGAAGAAATCTTTGAAGCACCATGGAACCAGACACCCTCCATCTACCCTATAAAACACTGAGGACAGCACACAAGACACAGACAAGTGATATTACAGTGCTAAACATCACATTATCAAGTTCCTGTTGCTTCTCAGCAAAATGCATTGAAACAACAGGAACCCATGCCAACTCAATCACCCGCAGAACCCCTCTGATGATGAATGTAAGGACACAGCTCCCATAGGTGAATACATAGAAAGATAATTTTTGGCATTCAGAAGTAATCGTATAAAAAATATTTTTGTTATTTTGAGTTTACACTATCTTAGTTAGCACAGATTCTATTAGATTGAAAATCCCAGTTTATTATGATCTATTGGATTGTTTTTTTACTCTGCATTAGATTCAATCTAACAGGTTGAAAATATTTTCAATCGAACCGCAATATTGATATTTTAGTCTTTAAAGATTAGCTCTTGTCCCTGATTCCAATCTTCTCAGTTTAAAATGTTCGGTGCCATTGCAATTATTTTCAATCAATAAGATTGAAAAAAATAATAATAATAATAATAAAATAAATCTAACGTAGACGCAACATTCAATCTAATAGTTTCTAATAAACTGGAATTTTCAATCTAATAGATTCGTGTTCAATCGGAATAGATTAGTCACAAATTCCGATCTAATTATTTAAGAAATTATTACAAAAAGCTTCATTGTAGTCATGGATGGTCTAAAGCTTTCACGGATGGTCTTTAGATAGTCTAAAACTGTGTCAGTGCCTAATTTCTTTTATGAAGACTTATACATGAAGATAAGAAATGCAAAGGCCGACTTAGTTTGGAGCTGTTGCTACAGAATAAAAAAAAAATACTGGACAGACCAATTAATTTTGAGAAATCTTTACCTGATGAACAGAAATATCAGTTAGTATACGTCAACCGATCGAGCAATGTTACTTTAGCCAACTAAGAAAGTTTACACCATTCACAGGTTTTAAGGGCTTGAGGTGGGTTGCCGTGTCGTGAACGTCCAATACTTACATTTTAGTGTTAGTTCGAGTAAAGTGAATTAAATTTAACTCAAATTGGCGCCTTTTCGAAACCAAAACGTAAAAAAAAATAACAGATTTGAGTGTTGCAGATTCATGACGTCATTCAGTGTTGTCTTGAGCTAAAATCGGTCCGCTTCGAGATTTGTGAACGATTGTTTGCAGGCACAGTACATGACAGCTTTCCTCTGGCCAGTGAGCAGGTTGGCACACAGGTTCTGTTTTGACCTGAGTCATACTTCGTTTACCAATGTCAGTTTGTGCTGTTTATTTCAATTCAATGATTTGCATCACAATCCTTTTACGTCCACCGTCATCTGGGAGCAGGCCTTGGAACAGACACACTTTAGTAAATCATCGAAAGGGTGTTTGCGCCAGTTACCTGGCTGAATGCAGACTCTACCACGCGTCGGCGATTGAGAATATCTTCTCGACCAGCGCATATGTTACAGTTTGTTTCGAGCCTGGGATGCCCAAGGTCAAAATACCATGTATAATATAATGTCTGTTTTCAAGATTTATGATCCCTGAATAATTGATACATTTTCATAACTTAATAGAAAAATTATTCCTGCCTTGCAAAGATTCAGTGGGTGAGTGAATGGAATTTAACGTCGCTTTCAACAATATTTCAGCTATATCACAACAAACCAAATAAGCACCACCCAGCCAAGTTGCGTTCCTGCTACTTCAAAGAAGAAATATTTGAATCAGCACGGAACCAGACACTCTCCATCCACCTTATAAAACACTGAGGACAGCACACAAGACACAGACAGGACGCTTACATGATGCAATAAAGACAAGTGATATTACAGTGCTACACATCACATTATCAAGCTTCTGTTGCTTCTCAGCTAAATTTTCCAGGTTGGACCAATACTCCCCATAGCCAGCCTATAGGCCTATATACAGACGTGACTTTTTCCAAAAATTTCACCGCTTCGCTCCGGGACCCCTCCCGTCGTGTTTTTCTAGGCGAGACGAGAAAAACGAGACCCCACAACCCATAGTAAAGCCCACGAAAAAAAATAACCATCCCCATACCCTATACAGGCATTTTCCCTTATATTGTATAATACAGACCCCTATTGTAGGGGTAAAGTCCGAGTTCCGCTTTTTATAGTTTCGGGAAAAAAATCCTAATTTTACATGCACCCACCCCATTGACTTGACAATCTGGCCCCGATAAGCCTGGGGACCGATATTAGCCCTTTTGGCTAGAGGTGATAGGGGTTTCCCCCTATTTTAGGGGTACAGTCCGTGTTCCGCTTTTTATATTTTCGGGTACAAATCCTAATTTTACATGCACCCACCCCATTGACTTGATAGGTAGGCCCCAATAAGCCTGGGGACCGATATTAGCCCTTTTGGCTAGAGTTGATAGGGGTTTTCCCCTATTTTAGGAATAAAGTCCGTGTTCCGCTTTTTATATTTTCGGAGGAAAATCCTAATTTTAGATGTACCCACCCCACTCCCTTGATAGGCAAGCCCCGATAAGTCCGGGGACCGATATTAGCCCTTTTGGCTAGGGTTGATAGGGGTTTTCCCCTATTTTAGGGGTGAAGTCCGTGTTCCGCTTTTTATAGTTTCGGGAAAAAATCCTAATTTTACATGCACCCACACCACTAACTTGATAGGCAGACCCCGATAAGCCCAGGGACCGATATTAGCCCTTTTGGCTAGAGTTGATAGGGGTTTTCCCCTATTTTAGGGGTAAAGTCCGTGTTCCGCTTTTTATAGTTTCGGGGGAAAATCCTAATTTTACATGCACCCACCCCATTGACTTGATAGGCAGGCCCCGATAAGCCCGGGGACTGATATTAGCCCTTTTGGCGAGAGGTGGTAGGGTATTCCTCTATTTCAGGGGTAAAGTCAGTGTTCCGCTTTTTATAGTTTCGGGAAAAAATCCTAAATTTACATGCACCCACCCCATTGACTTGATAGGCAGGCCCCGATAAGCGCGGGGACCGATATTAGCCCTTTTGGCTACAGGTGATAGGGGTTTTCCTCTATTTTAGGGGTAAAGTCCGTGTTCCGCTTTTTACAGTTTCGGAGAAAAATCCTAATATTACATGCACCCTCCCCATTGATTTGATAGGCAGGCCCCGATAAGCACGGGGACCGACATTAGCCCTTTTGGCTAGAGGTGATAGGAGGTTTGCTCCGATTTTAGTGGTAAAGTCCGTGTTCCGCTTTTTATATTTTCGGGAACAAATCCTAATTGTACATGCACCCACCCCATTGACTTCATAGGTAGGTCCCAATAAGCCCGGGGACCGATATTAGCCCTTCTGGCTAGAGTTGATAGGGGTTTTCCCCTATTTTAGAGGTAAAGTCCGTGTTCCATTTTTTATATTTTCGGGAACAAATCCTAATTTTACATGCACCCACCCATGACTGGATGCCCCTTCACGAATGCTTCACTTTCATACCTCACTGGACCCAATCGGACCATGCAGCGTAGTTGAATCATACAATGTCGCACCCCTCAAGACCCTCATACATACCCGAAAAGACACGGACGTCACCGAAAAGACACGGACGTCACCGACTTGAGCTGGTGGCGCCCCCTGACGGATGCAAGAGTTACCTCCAATGGCAAAATGTTACTTCTAGCCGTCCTTTCTACGAACAACACACTAGCCCAGGCGGATGCTCCCTCACGACTGGTTCACATTGATACCTCATACGACTCCATCGGCTCACTAGTGGCCCACCTAGACCTTAAAACGTCTATGTCCACACCCTTTTCCCACAATTCCCTGTCTGCGCATGCGCAGAATGTTGACAACGGCCGAGACACTAGTCCAGTCGGATGCCCCCTCACATATGCTTCACATTGGTAGCTCATACGACTACATCGGCTCATTAGTGGCTCACCTAGAACCCAAAACGTCTATTTCCATACCCTTTGACTATTGCGCATGCGCAGAATGACGATATTCCAACCCCACACCCAGCCCATCGGATGCCCCATCACGAATGCTTCACAGTGGTACCTCACTCGACTCCATTGGACCATTAGTGGCCCACCTAGACCCCAACACGTCTATTTCCATACCCTTTGTCTACCGCGCATGCGCAGAATGACGATATTTCAACCCCACACCCAGCTCATCAGATGCCCACTCACATATGCTTCACATTAATACCTCACTCGACCCAATCGGTCAGCTAGCGGTCCCTACAGGTTGCCGAACATTCTCACGAAAACCCACGGTTTTGGGACTACTTTCGGTCCGCGGAGGCAGACCGCATCACCGCGGAGGAATCCATGCCCCCAAGGTCACGCCCCATTCATCCAGATCGGAAGTGACGTCATACCTGCGCACAACACTCTTGCGCACACCGCCACAAAACCGCCACATTTTTTTTCTCGTGCATGCGCAGTGAGGCGAAAAATGTTTCGAAATGCTTAGAACCTACTACTGGTCTCTCAAGGCAGATGGTCACTCGATACTGACTAGCGAGTTCCTGCTGCTTCAATGTATTTTGCTGAGAAGCAACAGGAACTTCATAATGTGATGTCTAGCATTGTAAAGTCACTTGTCTTTATTGCACCATGTAAACGTCCTGTCTGTGTCTTGTAGGGTGGATCTGCAATCAGTTTGGTTTTATTTGAAGTACTTTGTTTGCTAGTAGCTTTAGAAAAGTGCTCCAAAGATGGTATCTCCAGACCGGCCAAGTAGACAGGCTGACAGTTGAATCATTAATAATAAATAGAATAATATTTACAAATAATATAGAAAGGAAAATTTGAAAACCTTTCGCATTTCACCTGTATGATCCTTGAATGGTGTATTACAAGCACTGTGCTATTTGCTAAGTTATTTAGCAGTTTATTTATAGTATCGGTTAGCTTTTTACTCCCTCTGAATGAACTGCGGCCCATTTTGTATATTTCGATACAATGTTCCAATGTATCGATTCGAATGCCCTTAACTGGCGCTGTGAATTGCGAATTGAATCTATTATTCAGAATTTAAATTAATACGAGAGATCCTGAAGGATCTTGGCGCCCACCATTATCCGATAATTGTAAGCTAATGGCAAGAGGATCTTTTTGTCCATTGTTACTAAGAACAAACGACTGATTTGTAATTTTGTTTACAGAATTTCGAAATCTGAGCGAAAAAGATCGAAAAAGGGACACTGGAAAACAACAAGATATCATCTTTCTAGGTTTAAGGAGTTTCATGATTTCTAGAAACTGTACTTATGTCGGTTGTTATAGTACAAGAGAAAAGTTAGTCTGAAAGTGAATGTCCGGAGGATCCTTCGTCTTCGTTTTGTAGTATTATTTTTTTGCACATGTCATCATTGTGTACTGGAAGCGAAGACAAATCTCTTCGACCCTTTGGCATGAGCTATGAAACATAATTAAGATTTTATAATTAGGAACGAATTCTGTTCCGTTTACTGGGCTAGTTTGAGATATCTCTTTTAAGATACCATGTTCGAAAATAGTAAGATGGTACAATACTTAATACTGAAGGGGTCCGCGCAGTAATGTTGAAACTTCGAAAGTGTCTGAATCCTGATTATCTCTCTTGGATCGAAACACGCAGTAGTCTACAGTTGTCGAGTTGTAACGTTGTGTCACAAGAGTGACGTCCCTTCGTGTAGCCGACCTGTCGGCAGACGAAACAGTGGGGCAGTTCACTGGACTAAAGAAAACTGATTTAAAATTTGAAGAAATACATTTTAATTACGAATTAAGGTATCTTGCGCAACTAGACCCTAAGGAGAACATGTGTACCAAATTTGAGAAAGATCCATGCAATACTTCCTGAGAAATGACAATCACAAAGTTTCATGGGGGAAATCCAAGATGGCTGCCTGGTGGTCATATTGGATTTTCGAATCGGACCAGAAAAGGTATCTTGCGAAACTAGACCCCAAGGGGAACCTGTGTACCAAATTTGAGAAAGATCCATGCAGCAGTTCCTGAGAAATCGCGATAACAAGATTTCATGGGGAAATCCAAGATGGCCGCCTTGTGGCCATATTGGATTTTCGAATCGGACCAGAAAAGGTATCTTGCACAACTAGACCCCAAGGGGAACCTGTGTACCAAATTTGAGAAAGATCCGTGCAGTAGTTCCCGAGAAATCGCGATAACAAGGTTTCATGGGGAAATCCAAGATGGTCGCCTTGTGGCCATATTGGATTCTCGAATCGAACCATGAAAGGTGTCTTGCACAACTAGACCCCAAGGGGAACCTGTGTACCAAATTTGAAAAATATCCACGCAGTAGTTTCTGAGAAATCGCGATAACAGGGAATTGTTTACGGACGGACGGACGGACTGACGGACGGACGGACCACGAACGAAAAGTGATTTAAAAATATAATATAAAACTCTCTTGTCCATCGATGCATATAATTGTATTTTTGTCGGGTAAACCATTTTCATTTTACCTGGAACCACAGTAAAGCCCGGAGCACACGAGTTAGAGCTATCCCCTGAGCAAACTGCCTCAATTGCCTGATCGCTCAGAGGCTAGCTGTCATGTGGTTTCAGTGCACAGGGTGAGGAAAATGTTCACCGAATTGACTTCTTCGGGATCATGTGATCTTTCGTGTGACCGGGATCACGTCATTTTTGAACAGTCGTACATATAAATTCCGTGAAAATAAGATGCGTTTCATTGGCCAATCGAATAAAACGGCTGAGCTGTTAGCTTGCGTTCGCGGCACACGGTGAGGATTTCGCCTCGCGAGGCAGAATTATCAAACAAGTTTGATATTTTTCTTCCGGCCTCTCGAGGCGAAAACCTCACCAGAAACTGCCTGAACACGACAGCTAAACCCTGATTCAACGAGCAATTGAGGCCGTTAGCTCAGGGATTAGCTCTCGTGTGGGCCGGGTTCAAGCATCACCTCAATTCTGCTACTTTTTGAGAGGCTTGACTTAAAAACACCTTCAAATGAATAATCAATATAGTATATTGTTGTCATATATCATGCTTACTGAGTCAAGAATATGATGTTACATTGACTGATTGGCAAAAATTTCAAAACTGCACTATTCTCTTTCCACTGCGTCGTGCGAGTGGCTGTGCCTCAGCGGGCCATCGTACGAGTGGCCGTGCCTCAGCGGGCCATCGTGGGAGTGGCCGGGCCGCAGCGGGCCATCGTGCGAGTGGCCGTGCCTCAGCGGGCCATCGTGCGAGTGGCCGTGTCTCAGTGGGCCATCGTGCGAATGGCTGTGCCTCAGTGGAATCTATTTTATTTAACATCACATTAATATTTACTAATTTATGAATGAATGAATGAATGAATGAAATTGTATTCACCAGTTACACGATTGATTTACAAAGGTAAACATATTAAATGTGGCGGGAATAAAACCCCAAGGGGCTTGCTCTATCCCAAGAAAAGTAAAGTTAAGTTAATCTGAGATATAAAATTATATATATATATATACATATTCATATCAATGCCGTTTTTGCGGAGAAATTGCATAAATGAAAACTACGGAAAATCTGACGGAAAAATCGCCACTGTGACGTCATCAAAGCGGTCATCTTGGATTTTTTACATTTTCTGGTCGAGCTTGACCCAAGAGTGCGATCAGTTTCAGCTCCCTAGCTCAAGGGTTAAGAAACATAATTAGGGGTGGGGAGGCCTGGACAGGTCCCAAAAAGCCCAGGCCAGATAGGGCTAAACATGTACCGATGATAATACATCAATATTAAAATTAACAAAAACTTCCCTAATTTAGAGAAAGAGAACTAGAATAGATGTATCATCGCGCTCAGTGCCAACTTATTTTTGAGGTGAGAGGGAAAGGGGTGCTGGGGGAGCTTCTCAAGTCCAGAAACTCGAAATCGAGCCGACCTGGTGTGATTTTACTTAATTTAATAGTTAACTTTTTTTAAATATTACCGTATTGACATATGTACTGGTGCAGCCTATTACAGTCCTCTCTCCATATCGCTGTGTCTGCAAAAATCACTGCCCCACAGAGGCCAATTAATATCTCGGTGAATTTGTATTGGAATTTTGCAAGTTGTTCTTGTGGAACGGTTTCGCCTGAAAATGAAAAAAAATAAAAATAAATATTATATGAACAGATAAGTTAACCCCTGCTAGGCGCCCAACGAAGGTAAGATAATCGCCGTCGGTGTGTGCGTGTGTGTGGTGAGAGCGTTCGTATATCTCAAATATTTGAGATGATATATATCCAAGTTGAATTTGCCATAAGCTGTATCAAGTGACCCACGGCAGGGATACATTGACAGGTGTAACATAGCAAATGGCGCAAAAAAGTTCCCATTATTCATAAAATATGCCCATTAACATTATTATTAAGTTTATAAATGTCCAAAATTCAATGAATATTTGGAACTAAATTTAAACCTGTAATAGAGCACCATATGTATTATGACCTACAAAACTTTCGCCCGTTCCAAAACCTGTCATTTGACTAAATTCGTCTCATTACACAGAAGATTTTCCAATTTCTCTGGCACTGCATTGTAGCTGATTTTATCGGTATTTCCTCCAATCAACACGGACGATATAATAAGGAAACCCCCCCTCTGCCTATTGACGTTGGGGTCACTAGGTTGAAGGGCCTACATTGTCCGCACTATAGCTTCTGTTTGAACCCCAAGCTTCGAGAAAGTTCACAAATATGTTGTCCGTCATGATTCCAAAGAATCCTGTTTATTTCGAGGCCAAAGCTCGAGGTCAAAGAATTGAAAAAAAATAATTGTCATATTGCTTTGTCAGAATTACAAATCTGATTCATTGAACTCGCTAAACTTTACAGGTATGTAGATCGAAGAAATTGTCCCCATTTGGATCGCAGTTGTGAAATATTGTGCTTGTATCGTAACCCATATATTTTAAGATCAAATCACAGCCGTCAAAAGCTGAATTTAAGTGAAGCCTTGTCTGGATTATATCTCGAATTCTGATATCCTGATTGAAACGTCACATAGGTGTTGTCCATGTGATGCTAAAGCAGCTGATGTGATGTGGGTCAAGAAGCCAGAGTCCTATAATGTGTTAGTAGTAAATATTAATGAATTTCCTTATGATTGACCTACTTATTTGTTCCCCCGGGTAAAATTTAAGGGGTCTCAAGGTCATCTGGCGATCACGTGATCAAGGCATGACTGAACATTTTGCGGAGCATGCGGAGCTCTCGTCCAATCAGAAGCGAGTATTTCGTCACGTGACTGACCTTTCCCACCTCCAACACAGAAGAGTAGTAGGAAAAGTGCAAATTGCCCCTCAATTGTGGCGCGCTCACCTCCGGTTGAGTGGCGCGCTGCCCTCAGCCAATCAGAAGCGAGTATTTTGACCGGGTGCATTATGGGACATATCCAAGATGGCGGCGTCTGCCTTCTGGTTCAAGATAGCGGCACATCCGGTGTCGAAAACTGGCCATTTCGTCGGGAGGTCTAGGTGGGCCACTAGTGGTCCAATGGGGTCGAGTGAGGTATCAAAGTGAAGCATTCGTGAAGGGTCATCTGATGGGCTGGGTGTGCGGTTGAAATATCGGCATTCTGCGCAAGCGCGGTGGCCAAAGGGTATGAAAATAGACGTTTTAGAGCTAGGGGAGCCCCTAATGGGCCGATCGAGTTGTATGAGGTATCAATGTGAAGCCTATGTGAAGGGGCATCCAGTCATGGGTGGGTACATGTAAAAATTTTCCTGAAAAAAAAAAACGGAACACGGACTTTATAGAAAAATCCTGGAAAATGCCTATATGGGGTATGGGGGTATATAGGTCGCCGGGCTTAACGGGGCCTGCCTATCAATAGAGTTATCTCCCCCTAGTTCCAGGGTGGGTGTATGTAAAATTTTTCCTGAAAAAATACGGAACACGGACTTTATCGAAAAATCCAGAAAATGCCTATATGGGGGTATAGGACCATCCTGGAAAACCTACTTCTCGACATTTGCGGTATAGGTTGTGGGGTCTCCTTTTCTTAGTCTCGTCATTTAGAACATGATAGGAAGTGTCCCGGAGCGAAACGGTGAAATTTTTGAAAAAAGTCACCGAGACCCATATAGACCCATATAGTCCCATACTGGGGTATAGGACCGATCTTTGTCCCACTGGGAAACCTACTTCTATACATTTGCGGTAGGGTTGTTTGGATTTGTTTTCTTAGTCTCGTCATTTAGAGCACGATAGGAAGTGTCCCGGAGCGAATCGGTGAAATTTTTGAAAAAAGTCACCGAGGCCTGGGTAGGCTCATATAGACCCAAAAACTGGGATATAAGCCCAATGTATGTATAAATCCATACGGGGTGAACATGTTGGAGTCTAGGTGAGTCCCTGGTGGTCCTATGGTGTCGTATGAGGTCTTATTTTGAAGCTCTCATGCAGGAGCATTTGACTACACTAATGGTTCGTCCGTTGTCAATATTCTGCGCATGCGCAGTCTGGCCCGTAGTATAGAAAGCAGGCATTTGGGGGTATGTGGGTGTGTTTGGGTAGAGATGCACCGCTATGGGTCCGAATGGATCGTGGAAGGTGTCAAAGTGAAGCTTGTGTGGGGTAGAGTCAGAATGGCGTGGTTTTAAATGCAAGCCGCGTCAATCTGCGCATGCGCAGTTGGTTGTAGTAAGTAAAGTGGACATTTTGGGACAGTGAAGGAATGTATTTGGTGTAGAGAGGGACCATCCTTGGTCCGAATGCGTCGTGTGAGGTGTCATTTTGTAGCTCTTGGGGTGTAGACGTTTTGGAGCTAGGGGAGCTACTAATGGTCCAATGGGGTCGAGTGAGGTATCAAAGTGAAGCATTCGTGAAGGGTCATCTGATGGGCTGGGTGTGGGGTTGAAATATCGGCATTCTGCGCATGCGCGGTGGCCAAAGGGTATGAAAATAGACGTGTTGGAGCTAGGGGAGCCCCTAATGGGCCGATCGAGTTGTATGAGGTATCAATGTGAAGCATATGTGAAGGGGCATCCAGTCATGGGTGGGTGCATGTAAACTTTTTCCTCAAAAAAAAACGGAACACGGACTTTATCGAAAAATCCTGGAAAATGCCTATATGGGGTATGGGGGTATATAGGTCGCCGGGCTTAAAGGCGCCTGCCTATCAATAGAGTTATCTCCCCCTAGTTCCAGGGTAGGTGTATGTAAAAAATTTCCTGAAAAAATACGGAACACGGACTTTATCGAAAAATCCGGAAAATGCCTATATGGGGGGTATAGGACCATCCTGGGAAACCTACTTCTCGACATTTGCGGTATAGGTTGTGGGGTCTCCTTTTCTTAGTCTCGTCATTTAGAACATGATAGGAAGTGACCCGGAGCGAAACGGTGAAATTTTTGAAAAAAGTCAGCGAAACCCATATAGACCCATATAGTCCCATACTGGGGTATAGGACCGATGTTTGTCCCACTGGGAAACCTACTTCTAGACATTTGCGGTAGGGTTGTTTGGCTTTGTTTTCTTAGTCTCGTCATTTAGAACACGATAGGAAGTGTCCCGGAGCGAATCGGTGAAATTTTTGAAAAAAGTCACTGAGACCCATATAGTCCCATACTGGGGTATAGGACCGATATTTGTCCCACTGGGAAACCTACTTCTATACATTTGCGGTAGGGTTGTTTGGATTTGTTTTCTTAGTCTCGTCATTTAGAGCACGATAGGAAGTGTCCCGGAGCGAATCGGTGAATTTTTTTAAAAAAGTCACCGAGGCCTGGGTAGGCTCATATAGACCCATATACTGGGATATAAGCCCAATCTATGTATAAATCCATACGGGGTGGACATGTTCGAGTCTAGGTGAGTCCCTGGTGGTCCTATGGTGTCGTATGAGGTCTTATTTTGAAGCTCTCATGCAGGAGCACTTGACTACACTAATGGTTCGTCCGTTGTCAATATTCTGCGCATGCGCAGTCTGGCCCGTTTTGTAGAAAGCAGCCATTTGGTGGGAGGGTATGTGGGTGTGTGTTTGGGTAGAGATGCACCGCTATGGGTCCGAATGGGTCGTGGAAGGTGTCAAAGTGAAGCTTGTGTGGGGTAGAGTCAGAATCGCGTGGTTTTAAATGCAAGCCGCGTCAATCTGCGCATGCGCAGTTGGTTGTAGTAAGTAAAGTGGACATTTTGGGGCAGTGAAGGAATGTTTTTGGTGTAGAGAGGGACCATCCTTGGTCCGAATGCGTCGTGTGGGGTGTCATTTTGTAGCTCTTGGGGTGTAGACCCCGATTTGAGGGATGTTCACATCATCTGTGACGTCATTGGTGACGTCATCAGTACGAGTAGTAGCCAAAGTAAAAAATTTGGGGCAGTGAAAGAAAGGTATTTGGTGTAGAGAGGGACCATCCTTGGTCCGAATGCGTCGTATGAGGTGTCATATTGTAGCAACGCCCGTCAACGCCAAGCTTAACGCTTCAACACCCTGGACAAATAGCTCAGAAGTTCTGATTTTCTAGATATTCCATGGACTTGTCACTAATTCTTCGAAATGCAGTGACGCCCGTCAACCCTTGTAGTTATGCCTTAACGCTCTAACATAACACTTTGACGCCATGATATAGACCGGAGAGAGAACAGCAACAGCAACAAGGATGACACATGAGAGAACAAGAAGAAGAAGAAGTTTTTTTCATATAGTTTATTTTCCCCTATGTTACATCATACCCACGCTGGGGGAGCCGCGTTGGGTATGTTTACAACTCAAAAAGACTCTTGCCCAATCAGAGACCACCATTTGCATCTATCATATTCGTTCCTGTCCGTTAGATGTATTCTTGTCCAATCAGAAGTCGCCATTTCAGCAAGTTCCATCTTCGCTCTGAACCATTTATTCTAATCATCGTCTGAGAGGCCTGGATATTCTTCGGGCAGCATGTCCTGAAACAGTTGTTTGCGCATTCTGATCGCATTTTCCAGGGCCTCGGTGGGTGGTAGCCCCATAGCCTCTTCCAAGTGACGCTTAGTCTTCATGATGGACCTGTGCGTGGGGTCGCCTTTCATTTCAACCGGTAGTAAGGTATACTGTTCATAGATCGCCATGGCTGTTTTCCTGATGCGGGGGCGCATTTGGGTGTACGTCTGTTGTAAATTATCCTCTCCGGCGTCCTCGATCGCTGCAGCGTAAGTATTGATAGCTGCTGTCACAATACGATCCCAGAAGGTAGGTTCTGCCTCACTTTCCACGGATGTATGCTGACTATCTGAGGTCAAGGTCTCCGTGTCACTAGATAGACTCTCAGCAATCTCTGTTTCGGTATCATTCGATACACTCTCAGCAGTCTCTGTATCAGCATCCCCCTCAACGGACTCCTCGGTGTCTTCAATCCCATGTATAGTTTTCTGGTGTCGCATCATATCGTAATGTCTGGTGAACGTGCGTTCGCACTCAGAGCAAGTATAAGCCATGTTGACGGTTGAACGTCGACTGTGCGTGTTTTTGGAAATACACTCGCTTTTATAGACAGTAACGCCCGTCAACGCTTAGCTTAACGCTTCAACGCCCTGGTGAATTAGCTCAGAAGCTCTGATTTCCATGGAATTGACACCAATTCATCGAAATGCAGCGACGCCCGTCAACGCCCGTCGTTACGGTTTAACGCCCGTCTCAACACCTTAACACACTTTCTTGACGCTTTAACGTCGTTTAATGATGCGTTCAAACAAATGTTGCTTTTGTGCTATTGCTCTGACATACGCCGGTTTCCAGTTCATGCCCGAGGTTTTCAACATCGACGCTGTTCTTTCGATTTCCATATGGACTGGATCCTTGTCCAACAATTTCATATGGGTCACGAGGTCGACATACTGCTGACGTAAAGCCCGTCGTAGTCTGGGTGCCAATCTGTTATGGGCTAAAATTGCGGCTTCTTTTTTCGAATATCCTTTGTGTTGAAACTTGTTTTCTGTGGCCCTCAACGTCTCGCCCATCTCGGCGTCCATACTTTCTTTGAACAAATCCTCCCATAGCCTCGAGTTCACGTTATGTTCATTCCCTTGTACGGGTACGGGTTGGGCCTTCACGGTTGGGTGATATTCCGGGACTGATGGTATGAAGCGGACCCGCTGTATGGGGGTGGGTTGCTGCTGCGGCTCTGCCAGGAGTGGACTCGGCGGATGGTGTAGGGGTATATGACGTTGCGGTGATTCCTCGCCGGGTAACAGGTGGGTCGTCAGCCGACGATCTTCTGGGGTATGGGCTTTTAAATCTACGAACAGGTAGCCGCACGGACGACTTGTCGCCCCTTGAAACGCTCGCATGAAATGGTCGATGTTCTGAGGATAAATTCGACTACCAAACACACGGATTTGTGCTCTGTCAATGGGATTGGAGAACAACACAAAGTATTGGCAGTTCAAGGCAATATCTCTGGACGCCTTCCCTTGAGGAAAGAGATTCTGGGTCAAATAGATGACGGACAGATTCCGATGATGGTATCCTTTAGTAAACAAGTCGGCGACGTGTGAATTGTCCTTGGCCGCACTCATCAGATCATCTAGCACTACCACGTTGGTCTGCTCGGGGTCAAAGTAATACGGTTCGTTTATGTCGTGGGAAATCCCTGGGACGAAGCTCACATTCTGTAACCTTGTAGTTTCGTAGGCGGGCTGCCATTGGCTATAACACCAAACAACACGTGTCGGAGCTGGGGTTGCCACACCTCCCTCTAAGAACTTCATCACCCACGACGTCTTTCCACATGCCGTAGGGCCGCTCACCGTCATCGTATAGGGATGCTCTACTTCTCTTGTTGGACCTATAGCGGGACTCGGCTGTGTATCTTGGTTGGGTTTGCGTTGAATGTGCCTGAGCATACTATCGCGACGAGAGAATGTTCTCTCACAGAACGTACACGTACACGAAATGCTCATCAGTCGACCACTACATATGGACTGATGACGGACACATGTTCATTCCTATATTTAAAGACTCTACCACCACCACCACACACACACCGCCACCATCAACTCAACCAACACCACCGCCACACACCACCAACACCACCACCAACGCCACTACCAACGCCACCAACGCCACCACCGGGCGTTGACGGGCGTCAACGCCCGGTGGTGGTGGTGGTAGCCCCCGTGTGGCAGAGCTCTTGGATCGGAGCTCATGGAGCTCAAAGCCTGTGGAGCTCAGAGCTGACCCCGGCGCGCGCGGTGTAAAGGTCTCCACCGCGGTGGAAACCTTGGTGGCAGCGTTGGTGGTAGCATTGGTGGCGTTGGTGGCGTTGGTGGTGGCGTTGGTGGCGTTGGTGGTGGTGTTGCTGGTGTGTGGCGGTGGTGTTGGTGGAGTTGGTGGTGGTGGTGTGTGTGTGGTGGTGGTGGTAGAGTCTTTAAATATAGGAATAAACATTTGTCCATCATCAATCCATATGTATTGGTCGACTGATGAACATGTCGTGTACGTGTACGTTCTGTGAGAGAACATTCTCTCGTCGCGATAGTATACTCAGGCACATTCAACGCAAACACAACCAAGAGACACAGCCGAGTCCCGATATAGGTCCAACAAGAGCAGTAGAGCATCCCTATACGATGACGGTGAGCGGCCCTACGGCATGTGGAAAGACGTCCTGGGTGATGAAGTTCTTAGAGGGAGGTGTGGCAACCCCAGCTCCGACACGTGTTGTTTGGTGTTATAGCCAATGGCAGCCCGCCTACGAAACTACAAGGTTACAGAATGTGAGCTTCGTCCCAGGGATTCCCCACGACATAAACGAACCGTATTACTTTGACCCCGAGCAGACCAACGTGGCAGTGCTAGATGATCTGATGAGTGCGGCCAAGGACAATTCACACGTCGCCGACTTGTTTACTAAAGGATACCATCATCGGAATCTGTCCGTCATCTATTTGACCCAGAATCTCTTTCCTCAAGGGAAGGCGTCCAGAGATATTGCCTTGAACTGCCAATACTTGAACTTGTGTTGTTCTCCAATCCCATTGACAGAGCACAAATCCGTGTGTTTGGTAGTCGAATTTATCCTCAGAACATCGACCATTTCATGCGGGCGTTTCAAGGGGCGACAAATCGTCCGTGCAGCTACCTGTTCGTAGATTTAAAAGCCCATACCCCAGAAGATCGTCCGCTGACGACCCACCTGTTACCCGGCGAGGAATCACCGCAACGTCATATACCCCTACACCATCCGCCGAGTCCACTTTTGGCAGAGCAGCAGCAGCAACCCACCCCCATACAGCGGGTCCGCTTCACACCATCAGTCCCGGAATATCACCCAACCGTGAAGGCCCAACCCGTACCCGTACAAGGGAATGAACATAACGTGAACTCGAGGCTATGGAAGGATTTGTTCAAAGAAAGTATGGACGCCGAGATGGGCGAGACGTTGAGGGCCACAGAAAACAAGTTTCAACACAAAGGATGTTCGAAAAAAGAAGCCGCAATTTCATCCCATTTCGTCAGCAGTATGTCGACCTCGTGACCCATATGAAATTGTTGGACAAGGACCCAGTCCTTATGGAAATCGAAAGAACAGCGTCGATGTTGAAAACCTCGGGCATGAACTGGAAAGCGGCGTATGTCAGAACAATAGCACAAAAGCAACATTTGTTTGAACGCATCATTAAACGACGTTAAAGCGTCAAGAAGGAGTGAGTGAATAGAATTTAACGTCGCTTTCAACAATATTTCAGCTATATCACGACGAACCAACTAAGCACCACCCAGCCCAGTTGTGTTCCTGCTACTTCAAAGAAGAGATCTTTGAAGCAGCATGGAACCAGACACCCTCCATCCACCCTATAAAACACTGAGGACAGCACACAAGACACAGACAGGACGTTTACATGGTGCAATAAAGACAAGTGATATTACAGTGCTAGACACCACATTATCAAGTTCCTGTTGCTTCTCAGCAAAGTGCATTGAAGCAACAGGAACCTGTGCCCACCGGACACCCACCAACCACCCGCAAGCGTCAAGAAAGTGTGTTAAGGCGTTGAGACGGGCGTTAAGGCGTAACGACGGGCGTTGACGGGCGTCGCTGCATTTCGATGAATTGGTGTCCATTCCATGGAAATCAGAGCTTCTGAGCTAATTCACCAGGGCGTTGAAGCGTTAAGCTAAGCGTTGACGGGCGTTACTATCTATAAAAGCGAGCGTATTTCCAAAAACACGCACAGTCGACGTTCAACCGTCAACATGGCTTATACTTGCTCTGAGTGCGAACGCACGTTCACCAGACATTACGATATGATGCGACACCAGAAAACTATACATGGGATTGAAGACACCGAGGAGTCCGTTGAGTGACACGGAGAGCTTGACCCCAGATAGTCAGCATACGCCCGTGGAAAGTGAGGCAGAACCTACCTTCTGGGATCGTATTGTGACAGCAGCTATCAATACTTACGCTGCAGCGATCGAGGACGCCGGAGAGGATAATTTACAACAGACGTACACCCAAATGAGCCCCCGCATCAGGAAAACAGCCATGGCGATCTATGAACAGTATACCTTATTACCGGTTGAAATGAAAGGCGACCCCATGCACAGGTCCATCATGAAGACCAAGCGTCACTTGGAAGAGGCTATGGGGCTACCACCCACCGAGGCCCTGGAAAATGCGATCAGAATGCGCAAACAACTGTTTCAGGACATGCTGCCCGAAGAATATCCAGACCTGTCCGACGATGATTAGAATAAACGGTTCAGAGTGAACATGGCCGAAGATGGAACTTGCTGAAATGGCGACTTCTGATTGGACAAGAATACATCTAACGGACAGGAACGAATATGATAGATGCAAATGGTGGTCTCTGATTGGGCAAGAGTCTTTTTGAGTTGTAATCATACCCAACGCGGCTCCCCCAGCGTGGGTATGATGTAACATTGGGGGAAATAAACTATATGAAAAAACTTTTTCTTGTTGTTGTTCTCTCATGTGTCATCCTTGTTGTTGTTGCTGTTCTCTCTCCGGTCTATATCATGGCGTCAAAGTGTTATGTTAGAGCGTTAAGGCATAACTACAAGCGTTGACGGGGTCCAGTTTTCGACACTAGGTGACCACGTCCCGACGAAATGGCCAGTTTTCGACACCGGATGTGCCGCCATCTTGAACCAGAATGCAGACGCCGCCATCTTGGATATGTCCCATAATGCACCCGGTCAAATTACTCGCTTCTGATTGGCTGAGGGCAGCGCGCCACTCAACCGGAAGTGAGCGCGCCACTCAAC
>JAVTVY010045375.1:0-20375 GCA_036873755.1 Hanleya hanleyi
ACATGTGTCCCTCATCAGTCCATATGTATTGGTCGACTGATGAACATGTCGTGTACGTGTACGTTCTGTCAGAGAACCTTCTCTCGTCGCGATATTATGCTCAGGCACATTCAACGCAAACACAACCAAGAGACACAGCCGAGTCCCGCTATAGGTCCAACAAGAGCAGTACAGCATCCCTATACGATGACGGTGAGCGGCCCTACGGCATGTGGAAAGACGTCCTGGGTGAGGAATTTCTTAGAGGCAGGTGTGGCAACCCCAGCTCCGACACGTGTTGTTTGGTGTTATAGTCAATGGCAGCCCGCCTACGAAACTACAAGGTTACAGAATGTGAGCTTCGTCTCAGGGATTCCCCACGACATAAACGAACCGTATTACTTTGACCCCGAGCAGACCAACGTGGTAGTGCTAGATGATCTGATGAGTGCGGTCAAGGACAATTCACACGTCTCCGACTTGTTTACTAAAGGATCCCATCATCGGAATCTGTCCGTCATCTATTTGACCCAGAATCTCTTTCCTTAAGGGAAGGCGTCCAGAGATATTGCCTTGAACTGCCAATACTTTGTGTTGTTCTCCAATCCCATTGACAGAGCACAAATGCGTGTGTTTGGTAGTCGAATTTATCCTCAGAACATCGACCATTTCATGCAGGCGTTTCAAGGGGCGACAAGTCGTCCGTACGGCTACCTGTTCGTAGATTTAAAAGCCCATACCCCCGAAGATCGTCGGCTGACGACCCACCTGTTACCCGGCCAGGAATCACCGCAACGTCATATACTCCTACACCATCTGCCGAGTCCACTCCTGGCAGAGCAGCAGCAGCAACCCACCCCCATACAGCGAGTCCGCTTCCTACCATCAGTCCCGAAATATCACCCAACCGTGAAGGACCAACCCGAACCCGTACAAGGGAATGAACATAATGTGAACTCGAGGTTATGGAAGGCTTTGTTCGAAGAAAGTATGGACGCCGAGTTGGGCGAGACGTTGAGGGCCACAGAAAACAAGTTTCAACACAAAGGATATTCGAATAAAGAAGCCGCAATTTTAGCCCATAACAGATTGGCACCCAGACTACGACGGGCTTTACGTCAGCAGTATGTCGACCTCGTGACATTGTTGGACAAGGACCCAGTCCATATGGAAATCGAAAGAACAGCGTCGATGTTGAAAACCTCGGGCATGAACTGGAAAGCGGCGTATGTCAGAGCAATAGCACAAACGCAACATTTGTTCGAACGCATCATTAAACGACGTTAAAGCGTTAAGAAAGTGTGTTAAAGCGTTGAGACGAGCGTTAAGGCGTACATATAGGACGTTAAGGCGTAACAGTGGGCGTTGGCGGGCGTCACTGTCTATGAAAGCAAGTGTATTCCCAAAACACGCACAGTCGACGTTCAACCGTCAACATGGCTTATACTTGTTCTGAGTGTGAACGCACGTTCACCAGACATTACGATATGATGCGACACCATAAAAATATACATGGGATTGAAGACGCCGAGGAGTGCGTTGAATCGGATGCTGATACAGAGATCGATGAGAGTGTATCGACTGATACCGAATCCAAGATTGCTGACAGTCTATCTACTGATATGGAGAGCTTGACCTCAGATGGTCAGCCTACATCCCAGGAAAGTGAGGCAGAACATACCTTCTGGGATCGTATTGTGACAGCAGCTATCAATACTCACGCTGAAGCGATCGAGGACGCGGGACAGGATAACTTACAACAGGCGTACACCGAAATGTGGCCCCGCATCAGGAAAGCAGCCATGGCGATCTATGAACAGTATACCTTACTACCCCTTGAAATGAAAGGCGACCCCACGCACAGGTCCATCATGAAGACCAAGCGTCACTTGGAAGAGGATATAGGGTTACCACCCTCCGAGGCCCTTGAAAATGCGATTAGAATGCGCAAACAACTGTTTCTGGATATGCTGCCCGACGAATATTCAGGTCTGACCGACGACGATTAGAACAAACGGATGAGAGCGAACATGGCCGAAGATGGGACTTTCTCAAGGACGGCTTCTGATGGGACAAGTGCAGCCGAGAATACATCTAACGGGCAAGAACGAATATGACAGGACCAAATGGCGGTCTCTGATTGGACAAGAGTCTTCTCGAATTGTAAACCTACCCAACGCGGCTCCCCCAGCGTGGGTATGATGTAATATTGGGGAGAATAAACTATATGAAAACTTGTTGTTGTTGTTGTTGTTCTTCTCTCATCCTTGTTGTTGTTGTTGTTTTTCTTTCATCTGTCTATATCATGGCGTCAAGGCGTTATGCTAGGGCGTTAAGGCGGGCGTTCACGGGCGTCACTGCATATACAATGCATTAGTGACAATTTCATGAAAATCAGAGCTTTTGGGCTAATTCACCAGGGCCTCGAAGCGTTGAGCTTGGCGTTGGCGGGCGTTGGATTATGGACGCGGATATTCTCTAATGAACGACGGGTGAATTGTGAATGACGGACTAGACGCTTGTAATTGCTACAAGATGCCATTTCACACGACACATTCGGACCAAGGATGGTCTATTTCTACCCCAAAACACCTTCCTTCACACCTCCAAAATGCCCACTTTGGCTACTACTCCTACTGATGACGTCACCGATGACGTCACAGATGGAGTGGACATCCTTCAAATCGGGGTCTACACCTTGAGAGCTACAAAATCATACCCCACACGACGCATTCGGAGCAATAGTGGTCCATCTCTACATCAAATACCTGCCTTCACTTTCCCAAAATGGCCACTTTACTTACTACACCCAACTGCGCATGCGCAGACTGACGCGACTTGCGGTAAAAAACACGCCATTCTGACTCGACCCCACAAAAGCTTCACTTTGACACCTCCCACAACCCATTTGCACCACTAGTGGGCCATATCGGCCCCAAAATGTCTATTTCCATACTACGGCCTGCCTGCGCATGCGCAGAATGACGATATTCCTACCCCAAATCCACACGGTCGGAAGCTCCCTCACGTGTGCTTCACATTGATACTTCACTTGACTCCATCGGACCAATAGTGGCCCATGTCGATCCCAAAACGTCTATCTCCATACCCTTTCCCCACAATTCGTAATGTTGAACACGAACGAGCCACTAGTCCAGGCAGATGCTCCTTCACGACTGCTTTACATTGATACCTCATACAACTCCATCGGCCCATTAGTGGTTCACCTAGATCCCAAAACGTCTATTTTCATACCCTTGGTCTACTTCGCATGCGCAGAATGACGTCAGTTCCACGTGTCACCCACCCCGTCGGATGCGCCTTCGCGAATGCTTCAGATGGATACCTCATACAACTTCATAGGACCACGAGTGGCCCACCACGACCCCAAAACGTCTATCTCCATACCCTTTTCCCACAATTCCCTGTCTGCGCATGCGCAGAATGTTGACAACGGCTGAGACACTAGTCCAGGCGGTTGCCCCCTCACATAGGCTTCACATTGATACCTCATACGACTCCATAGGACCACTAGTGGCCCACAAAGACCCGAAAACGTCTATTTGCATAACGTCTATCTCCATACGTCTATCTCCATACCCTTTTCCCACAATTCTCTCTCTGCGCATGCGCAGAATGTTGACAACGGCTGAGACACTAGTCCAGGCGGATGCCCCCTCACATAGGCTTCACATTGATACCTCATACGACTCCATAGGACCACTAGTGGCCCACAAAGACCCGAAAACGTCTATTTCCATACCCCGATATTTCAACCCCGTACCCAGCCCATCGGATGCCCCCTCACATAGGTTTCACATGGATACCTCACTCGACCCAATCGGACCAATAGTGAATCCCCTAGATCCCAAAACATCTATTTCCATACCCTTGGTCTACCGCGCATGCGCACAATGACGATATTCCAACCCCACACCCACCCCATCGGATGCTCCCTCACATAGGCTTCACATTGATACCTCACTCAACTCCGCCGGACCATTAGTGGCTGCCCTAGACCCCAAAACGTCTATTTCCATACAATTGGTCCACCGCGCATGCGCAGAATGACGATATTTCAACCCCACACCCAGCCCATCAGATGCCCCTTTACTAATGCTTCACATTGATACCTCATACGACCCAATCGGACCATGCAGCGTACTTGATGTCTGGGGACTACTTTTTATCCGCGGAGGCTTTCTCCCGTGACCGCATCACCGCCAGACATGACCGCATCACCGCGGAGGAATACAAGGTCAAAGGTTGCCAGACCTATAGTGGTCAAAACTTGGCACACAGCCAATACTGATGCAATCTATACCTTGAGCTGGTGGCGCCCCTTGTCAGAAGCTCCACGGGAATCAAGAGTTACCTCCCTGGAAAATACGACCATTTTTGCGGTTATACCACTACTGGGGTACTTCCATTGCCACATATTCAGTCCCATAGTTTTATAGATAAATATATCCAATCATATGTGACCAGGATACATTATACTCTAGAAAATGAAATTCATTTAATGGATAAAAAAAAATAGTGCGATAGCATGATAAAGTCATGCAGGCATTACTGAAGCCTGTTGATCGCTTCCATCTTTCAGGAAGCTACTATTTGTTTCTTTAATGATGGGTCAGTGCGACATGTTGTTGAATAGAATAGTTGTCAAACTGAAAAGAGTCTTTTAAAATCTTGAAATTAGCAAAATACAACCTGAAAATTACACACGTTTGTTGTATGTTACTTTTGGAAACAAAATACCTTCAGATGAGTCTTACAGCGAAATATAATAAAGAGGGTGTGTTATATATATGCCTTTAGTGGGGTCATATAAATTCTTGTCAGTATGTCGGCATCTTTTTCCGCCACATTTATATGTTGCATTTAATTTTGAATAATGTTCAAGCTATCATCATATTCAGTCCAACGATATTGATCATATCAATCTTCCCCGCCACATGTGCACACATTTGATAAGAATTATACCTTCCTCAAAAACCGGATATTTTCAAGATACCGACACACCGGACACATCTTGATAGTGCATAAATGTCATGGATTGAATTTTAATATCAACAGCGAGATCGTGTGCACAAACGCGTTCACAAATTCTTGGATCTTTTAATTTAAACATCCACCAGTTTTGCATAGCATTATATCAGGGAAGACTGAGGTGTACGAGTGTAAATTGGATAATTTGCACAAATCCAAGAATGTGGAACGATGTGATATACATGTATGTGGGTATTTGCAGGTACATATTCACTGCGCATGAATAAATTCACTCAATCACAATAACTTTATGAGGTATATGAACACTCCCTAAATACTCAATTTTAGTGACGTAAAACAAGTGAAGACAACGTGTTATTTATAAGCAAAAGATACACGTATATAATCTATGAACTGTTAGGGTCAACCCATACCTTCCCATACAAGCGTTTTAACGAATATTTCATAATTCCGGTAGTGAACTGAATCTTTTTGACGAAAAAATATCCGTATAATGCTGTTTTAAATCCTGAGATATTTAGAATTATATAATATGCAAAAATTGGATTCTGACAAAAATTCTATTTTTATTTCCATTTTCTCACATGGAATGCTTGCACCTACTGACCAAACTATACGTTTAAGAATTTCATCATCGGCAAAATTGTTTTGTGGAAGTTATTCACAAAATCATGTTTCCTGCCGAACTGTGAGATTTTTAAATTAACGAAATTTCTAAAAGTACGATCCTGAAATGAAGTTTTATTACTTGACACATCTTTTCATGTTACTGAATAATTATTGGTAGCAAGTTTTCAAAGAAAATACACCGGAAAAGCGTTTGAGGGTTTTTTGAAATAAATTAATTTATGCAAAACCCTCAATGTAAACTCGCCAATGTTTCTTTCAGAGATGCGAATAGATATTATTGTCATATTTCAACTATTAATTTTTTATCATTAAAAGTGCGTTCGATCCTGGTAATATCAGATATTGATATACCGAACTGTGACGACTGGTCCTAACTGATGAAGACTAAGACGTGAGGGAGTTTTAAAAAGGTATCTGAGCGTTCTACTATTCTTTATCTGAAATTGGTCGTTCTTTAGTAAAATCGGTGCTTATACAAACTTATTAACGATCTAAAAATATCAGAAATCATAACTAGAAAATAACATGGTGGTTTGATGGGATTTGGCCCCAAATCGTCTATGACATCATCCGCCTGAGCATAACGACTGACGCTCTAACCGCCTGATCACAAATGACTGACACTCTAAACGCCTGACCACAAATGACTGACGCTCTCATCACCTGACCACAAATGACTGACGCTTTAACCGCCTGACCAAATTGACTGACGCTCTATCCACTTGACCACACTGACTGACGCTCATACCTTTCACTTTATTCTCTCATAAAACCACCTTGGTGGTATGTGAGGTACATGTTCAGTGCTTTATACAGCATTAAGATGAATTTAACCTCCCAATCGGCCAGGTCCTATACATACATAGGTATATAATTATAAAATGCAATACCATACAAGATATACACGAGAATAAGTAATATTTTTTATCAATATTAAATATTTTCGCAAGAAGTCGGCATGCCATTTATTATAAACGGGTGTAATATATTTCATCAGGCATTTTTTGCTTTATAAGGACCTGCATACCATATCGTTCACACAGTTTTAGTAGTTATTTTTATCTTTCGCTTGTGACAAGAGTATCATTTTCCTATAGTTTGGTCTTAAGTTCACATGACGAGGTAGATATAGTTCTCTGTATAATATAATATTCTGGGAAAAGAAAAGAAAAGAAAAGAAAAGAAAAGAAAAGAAACTCGTCTCCTACCATTTGCCAATTATATATACTACAATATCTTTAAACAGTTTCAATCGGGAGCCAACGATTTGTGATTTCAAATTTTGTAAGTATTTTCCTCAAGTTTTCAGGTGAAAGTATTGTTCAAATTCAAACTTGTTTTTATAAACACTGTATATTTAACTTTAGATAAATTGACCATATTGCTTGGTCACTTCTGAATAAACTAAGCTTGCAAACGTCCTTCGAGTGTTTTTAAAGATGTTTGTCTTTCAACTATGCCTTGAGATAGTCATACATTGTTGAAGAGAGCAGTTTGTAAGATATTTCTTATTTCATTCAACCAGGGGCTTTGGTTTCGAATTATATCCGTGCTAGCCTACATACATTATATAACTTTGTGCTCTTTTCTTCAATCAGTTTCAACCAGTATGATATCAATCAGATTTTTACTTCTAAACTCACTGAACCCTAGTTCACGATAAGCCATCAAGGTTGGGGCGACCCTTTCACACATTTAATACTTTTGGCGAACTGTCGTCGCATTTTATCAGTATTGATCAGGATTCCGGATCCCCAAACCTCACATCCGTATAATAATAATGGCTGGATAAACTTTAAAAATAACTCAAACTTACAACCCACATCTTCGTTCACCAAGCCAATTTCTACGCTCACGCTCGAAGTGGGAACGTAGAAACTGGTTTGGTGTAACGAAGGTGAGTGAATGAGTGAGTGAGTAGTAGGGCTTAACGTCGTTTTCAACCTTGTTTCAGTCATATCACGACTGTGCCTACATGTGCCAGAACACGAGAGTGCTCACAGTTCCTATTACCCTGGGCACTGATCAGCCCAGCCAGTACAGCACCCCGTCACGAGCTTAACGCTGCTTAACTTCGGTGATCTGACGAGAACCGATGTGTTTAACGCTACAAGTCGTACCTTTGTAACGAAGATGACAACCCATTTTTAGTGACATATTGAGAGTATATCACTACCAATCGGTTGTAAATTTGAATTATTTCTAACGGTTATCCGGCCATTATTATTGATATGACCAGCTATTTTTTGTTTCACCCTGGAAAACTTCCCAGTGTTTGTGAACGTAATACCCAGATAGCAAAATTCGTCAACAATTTCCAAAAGTTGGCGATTTAAGGTAAATTATCTTTTACCCCCAAACACACTTGCCCTCCCAAAGGTGTTCTTTGTCTGCAATAAACGAAGGATATAGTTAGTTATGGGGAGATTTCTCTCTTGATCAAGTTATTTAAATTTTTCGCGTTAGCAATTCATGTGCCAAAATCGGTAACACAATACACCAACAACGTACACGTATTCCATGAAGTAAAAATAGCTTGCACATCTGTAACTCCAGACTATCAGGGAAACATCAGCAGAGAATAAAAGAATTTCCGCGTCAATAATCTAAATACCTACTTCGTATTTCAGCATCAATTCAAAATGTGTATGAAATAAAAATGATAAACACACAAGATGGTTCCCTACAAGGAAGAGGCAGTCAACAGTTTCAATGATGTCATCAGGACATGATGATGTTCTATATATAAAATCCTAATCACTGACCATTATTTTTCATTCAAATGAATTTACTATTTGTTTTCGAGCGTATTACTGCTTTGATTGTTCTTGTTTATTTGAACACCATGTAGCTACAAAGCATATGATATTCAAACGGGCTCTACCTCTGGGTTTAGCGAAATTATACGCAAGTTACGAAAAGTAGCGCCATAGATTTTGCACGCTACGATCGTATTTTGACGTCAGTGTACGATATTTATCACAGAATTTATAAAGCACTTTGAATATGGAGTCATTTGTTAGTATAGCCCTGGTTGACAAGTTTCAGCAATAATATTCTTTGGCTTTGAATATAATCGGTACAGTCTGTACATGACCAAGCAAATGCTACCAGGCAAGGGACTTCCAACCTATAATAACGGGAAGTATCATTTTGTGTTGATAATATCGCAACAGGTTTTAAAATACCTGTCCTTCAAATTTATGGTAAATGAGAGATTATTGTACTGGGATACAGTTCATTTCCCTATTTCCTTGTACAGTCCATATGTTGTAACGTGTTCTGTGTTTCATTAATGTCTCCGTAACAGGATTTTCTATGTTTTATTGATGTCTCCATAAGAGGATTTTCTATGTTCCATTAATGTCTCCAAAGTAGGATTTTCTATGTTCTATTAATATCTCCATATTATGATTTTTATGTTCTATTAATGTCTCCATAATAGGATTTTCTATGTTCTATTAATACCTCCATATCAGAATTTTCTATGTTCTATTAATGTCTCCATATTAGGATTTGCTATGTTCTATTAATGTCTCCATTTTAGGATTTTCTATGTTCTATTAATATCTCCATAATAGGGTTTTCTATATATTTTATTAATATCTCCATATTAGGATTTTCTGGAAAATCTTTATATGACTTAGAAATGTTGTACACATTAGAATACACAGTGAAATATCACTTTATGATACTGATATTTCTTCGAGAACATAAATATTCCGCAGGGCGAGTGAAAATAGTTATCTTCGAGACGAAATACCAGCCTGTATACCCACACGAAAGACTGGTATAACGAATTTATCACATTGAAGAGTCATTTTTCTTGTTGGTTTAACATATGCCTATATCACCAACCTGAAAGAAAAATCAACGTTGAACTACGTGTAAACATTTCAAGTCTGACAATGATTCCTTTGGTTCATTTTCATCTGTTCCGCGATGAAAAATAAACTGGATGAAATACTTAGCTGACATTCAGACGTTCATGTTTCTGTGGTATATAGCTTCCGATGATAATTTGCTTCTTATCTTCATCCACGATGACGCAATTTCCCTCACACAACTTGTCCCAGTTGCAGTGCTCGCTCACACAAACTCGCGCAGACAAATTCGTCTGAAACAGCCTTTGCTTGCAGGTTTTGCACGCGCGTCCTTGACTGCATTGGCATATGGGCACGCGCGTCCTCGATGGCATTGGTATACGAGAAATCTTAATTGGTATACCAACTGTGGCCAACTGAGACTGAGATTGATCATGAAAAATTAGATTTTCGCTCTTTGGAATGTCTTGTAAGCCGTACCTGAGGTGCCTTCCACCTTAATTAAGGTACTAGTAATATAGTGAAACAATGAAGGTGATAATAGCAGGTAAATACAGTACAGACTGGATTGTATACACAACACTTTTCATGCTACAGTTTGCATACAGAGGGAGTTGTTTGGACATGAACATTTATCCTATTTAAAATTCCCTTGATCACAGAGTTGTCCCCCCTCCACCGATGATCTTGACTGGTCAACAGAACGCCTAGAATTCACACAAACGAATAGATTAAAACTAGGGAAACTAGTTCTAGGTCTCAGACCACCAAAATATTTACATTGGCGGCAATGTTAACGTAATTGCTTTCGTCGATTTCTTAATTAAGTGTAGACTTCCATATTTCCGCAAGAGGTACTTTGATTCAAGTGCTACAATATGACGGGGGTTACCCATCTCGATTTTGACGTAATAATTTTGCCTTTTTCTCTGCTTTGAGGAAGCAGTGCACAGGGACCCAAATAATCCCTCTCAGCAATACCTTATTAGATCCTGAGTTAAAGTCGATCTCGCAGCGAAACTGAACACATATCATACTCCAATTACCTACCACTGGCCTTCGATCATTCGTCGCAACAGACGCAGAATTGTTTTTAGAAACAGTTCTCTTCTTTAGCAGAGATTGCCTACAGGGGGTCAACGGGTCGGGACAGTTCTCTTCTTTAGCAGAAATTGTCCAAAGGGGGTCAACGGATCGGGACTATTTATTTGAATGGTCTTAGGCCAACTTGTCCATGATCTAGACTGGCTTTATATCCCTACAAGCAAAATGACTGAGACTGTAAATGTTGTTTCAATGAATTGTCAAGGATTGGCTGACCCGAAAAACCGGAAAGACGTGTTTCATTACTTTAAAAAGAAAAATTATTCTATAATCTGTCTGCAGGATACCCACACTGACCCAAAAAATAAAAAACATTATAAGGAATGAATGGGGGAACGATGCCTGGGTGAGCCCTTTCACGTCCAATTCACGGGGGGTTATTATACTATTCAACAACAATTTTGACTATAAAGTAAAAGACGTTGATATTGACTCTCATGGTAACTATATTATAATAAACGTTGAAATACATGCAGTACCAGTAACACTAGTAAGTTTTTATGCTCCGAACACAGACAAGCCCTATTTTTTTAACAAACTAAAACAAAAAATAGAAGAAATAGGAAATTCATCCGTAATAATCTGTGGGGACTGGAATTTGGTTTTAAACCCAACTGTAGACACTGATAATTACAAACATATTAATCACCCTAATGCTCGTGAATCCGTACTAGACCTAATAAAAACAAAAGAATATATAGACGTATGGAGAGTGCTACATGAAGATGTGAGACGTTTCACCTGGAGAAGAAAAAATCCCATTCATTACAAGTAGCGACATCTTTAATATAACAACCGATGCCTTCATTATACCAGGTTATAAAACCGACCATTCTGCCATTACGTTAAAGTGTAAGTTCATTAATTCAGATCGGGGTAGGGGATATTGAAAATTAAACTGTTCCTTACTGAGAATCAAAGTACTTAAAGTACTGATGTCGGGTTTACTTGCATCAGAGGGGTTTATTAGTCCCATATTTGTGATCATTTAAGGGAGGAAAGGTGGTGTTCGCTTTACATAAGGAATCTTCCTCAAGCTGTTCGGTTTGTAGGGCCAAACTTTCACTTTTATCAAAATGATATGAAATGGACCATTTTGTACAGCCTATACATGCTGAATTACAAGACACGAAATAATGAAGGGCTGCAGATGCACGAAAACGGATTTATGGCGCACCATAGGTTCATTGGCTTATTTTCGTATTTTTATGCACTTTTCGGTGCAGATTTTCTTTTTGTTACAAAAATAGGACACCTTTATCCAAAACCAATTTGAGCAACAAATAATTCTGAAATATTCAGTCTAAATAAGCTGTGTGTATCAAAAATGCATTGAAGACGATTCCCTATATCTAAAGCTAACACCACCTTTGTGATCTTACAACAAAAGTTCCACGGATCGGTTGTCGATGGACCATGAAGAATGGCGTGACCGCAATATAGAAGGTTTTTGTGGATACATCTCTATATAGGATGTGTATGCACATTTTTATCTAGAGCATAAAACTTCGACTTTTGTAAAATGTGGATACGCATCCTATATAAGAGATGTATCCACATTGTATCCACATTTATATAATTTCCATACTTATTTAATCTGTGAGAAAATGAATCTACTAAAAGTACATCCAGACAAGAAAATCTTCAGACGTCGCAATCTCCGACAAGTTCAGAAAATTCGCTATTCTCCTACTCCACGATCATTTTTCTAACAACTCTTGACTATAAAACAAGATACTGTCATACTCATAGTGTTATTTTAAATGCTAAATAATCACGGTTTTACAGAAATGCCTTTAAATTCATATGGATTGGAAAGAAAAACTATAAATCTAGAAAACGAGCCGATCTTATTTAGTTTCATTGAATTCGTATGTCGTGTAAAAAGTTTACTGATTGGTTGAATAACGTGTGGGCGGAGCCAATATGTACTGTTCAGCCAATCAAATTCACGATTACTTGTACTCTGGGAAATTCAGACTTGGGATGAAAGTTCAGCGTTGACGGGATCGAAATATCGTATCTCTTTCTCATCCATACCAGCAAAAGGAAAACACCCCAGGTTTTTATTCTTTGTAACCATAATCAGATATGTAAAAGAGTTTTGTGCAAAAGTGCCAGTCGTTCCTATTTAGTTTTGTTGAAGAAGATCGACGGAGAAGACACGTCAGACACTTGAAAAAATAAATTAGAAGGACATCTTAGGAATGAAGAATTAACAAATACACTTAGAAATATGAAGAACGATAAATGCCCAGGATTAGACGGATTTCCAGCTGAATTTTATAAAGTATTTTGGAAGGATTTGGGACATTTTGTCGTACGCTCTGCGAACGAAAGTTTTGATCAAGGAGAATTTTCTCTAGTCCAGCGACAAGGTGCAATAACTTGCCTGCCCAAGCCTGATAAGCCAAGAAATTTACTAAAGAATTGGAGGCCTATCACACTTCTAAATGTTAGTTATAAATTAATATCTGCGTGTATTTCAAATAGAATTAAAACAGTCTTAGACAAACTTATACATGAAGACCAGAAGGGGTTCATCTCAGGCAGATACATCGGAGAAAACATTAGATTACTCTACGACATTATGTTCGAAACGAAAGAAAAAGAAATCCCTCGTCTGCTTCTCTCTGTAGACTTTGAAAAGGCATTTGATTCTGTGTCTTGGAATTTTCTTGATAATGTGGTCAAATCATTAAATTTTGGAGAAACTTTACAAAAATGGATCAAATTATGTCATACAAATTTGAAAACATCAGTTATTCATAATGGCAATATTTCATCATTTTTCGATATGGGTCGTGGATGCAGACAGGGGGATCCCATTTCGCCGTACTTATTTCTTCTCTGTGCAGAAGTCCTTGGAACAATGCTTAGAAAAAAACAATACCGTAAAAGGGATCAAACTGGGAGATGTGGAATTTAAAATCAGTCAATATGCTGATGACACACAGCTAATCCTTGACGGTTCAGAAGAATCACTGCGAGAAGCATTAAAATGTTTGACACTTTTTTATCGATACTCTGGTCTAAAACTTAATGTAGAAAAAACAAAAGCAGTATGGATTGGGTCAGTGTCGGGATCAACTATAAAACTGTGTCTGGATGTCAGACTTGATTGGGTAAATGATTTTTGCGTATTGGAATACAATTTTCTACAGTGAATTTCCATGATATTTGGAAAATTAACTATATTTCTAGGTTGAATGACCTGAAAAATGAACTCCATAGATGGAAATTAAGAAATCTGACCCTTCTTGGTAAAATAACGGTGATAAAATCACTCGCACTGTCAAAACTTATACATCTCTTCCTCGCCTTGCCAAACCCCCCTGATGATACTATTAGGGAAATAAACTTTATTCTATACAAATTCCTCTGGAATGGCAAACCCGACAAAGTGAAAAGATTACAAATCACTCAAGATTATAAACATGGTGGCTTGCGAATGGTCAACATAGTACCTTTCATAAAATCATTGAAGGTGTCGTGGATACGAAGACTTATTTTCGAGAACAGAAAATGGAAATATCTTTTCAATACCGATACGTATATAAGTATATGCACCTTGGGAGCGCAATGGTTAAAGAGTGAAGGAAATAATATAACGAACCCTTTTTGGAAAGATACTCTGGATGCATGGTATGCACTGCAAAAGAAAACGAAAATTAGATCTACAAATGATATATATAACGAACCATTATGGTTTAATCCAAATTTTAATCAATCGACGCATTTTATAAAAAAAACTGGTATGACAAACAAATCCGTTATGTAAGAGATTTAATTGATGCAAACGGCAATTTCTTCACCTTTGATCAATTAAAATCAATGCATACTATAAAAGGAACATATCTAGACTATACAAAATTGTTGAGAAATATTCCGAAAGATTGGCAAAATAGAATACTTTCAGATACTACAAATATACCTAAAACAAGTCCCACAATTACTGTTCATCTGCAACTTTTGGCAGGGCAGAGGAAGGGAGGTAGAAAGTTCTATGATATCTTAAATTATGAACCAAATGTACAACCACCTTCTCAAATAAAAGGGGAAGTTATTTTAAATATGAACTCTCGTATAAATTGGGCGGATGTTTTCAAAACTCCCTTTCACTGTACAATGCACACAAAACTTCAAGAGATACAGTTCAAAATATTACACAGAATACTAGTTACAAATTCGTTCCTGTATAAAATATCAGTTAAAGACGAGGATAAATGTGATTACTGTTTCAGTGAAAGGGAGACTATAGAGCATTTATTCCTTACATGTACTAAAGTAAAAAAAATATGGTGTGATTTAGAATATTGGCTAAAACAGGTGGGATTACAAGGCGGGATAACTAATGATAAAATAATTTTGGCATGGGGAAAGGACCAATGTGCTATCAACACACTGATGCTTTTGACAAAAAAATATATTTACAATAATAAATTCTCAAATACAGAGCTCAATTTCAAATCACTTCTCTGTATATTTTCGGACCAGTTTTCAATTGAAAAATACACGGCGTATAAAGACAACAGAGTAGACAGATTCAATAAAAAATGGGCCCTGTTTCAAAATATATTCAAAACATGATCAGTGTGTTGAAAAATAAAATATTCAGTGTGATGTTGCTTGTGCATGCATATATATTGCTCTTATATCTATATATCTTTTACTAATTTGTGCAATGAAAGCAAGTGCAGTATAGTTATATTTATAGACATATGTAAGTATAGTAATATATATAGACATAATGTGCATGAGTGAGTGTGAGAGAAGAGTGAATCTGTATATGTGTAATATATATTCCAAATGAAATAGAAAGATTATATAAAACAAGCGCTGAATGAGCGCAAAGACCTTCGTCGAGGCAACAGGGTCAGTAGGGGAATAGTACATCACTGAATAACATAGGGCCGGATGCCAAGCTCAATTTTGCATTTGTTGACGTGAACTTCACCAATGGTAATTAACGTGAGATTGACGGTTCCCCACTAGCATGTCCAGCTAGGGATGTGGAAGTCACATTCCCCGCAAATAATATTTCTTTGATTTCACGTGCTTGAAATATTGGGGTATGGAATAGAGTATATTGATGGAAAACCTGGAATACTGCTTGAGACATTAGGCCCCTTCCCACCCACACCTCCCCATGAGAGGACACCCCCACCCAAATCAACACGTTAGCGGCAGAAATGAGACCCTGTGTGCCTAGTTTTACCAACTTGCTTGTGATTTTATACTATAGGCCCTACACATCAACACTTCATATTTTGTATGTGTACAGTATAGCATCCTCATTGACAGAATCCTCTACAAAACACATCTGATTTTACCGACACTTCGTTCTGATCTGTCTCAGCATCATGTGCGGATTCAATGAGCTCGGAATAATTTTGTATACTGGTGTTACAGGTCACCTTCACCATAATGTATCAATTACCATGGACTTGTACATGTATCACATTCATATTGAATGGTGATGGCTGATGAGAATATTGCCCATATGGAACAAATGGCTGGATTCCAGCGAATAAAAAGTTCATGTTAATCATAAACAACATACAATTAATAATACTATCAAATAATTATGTATATTCCTTGTCGACATCAATATAATACAGACAATATTATGACTGAATCAGGGTAACAGATATCCAAGGGTATATATGTCTACACTAAACTGAAGGAGATCCATGATGCGTATTATATTATGTTGTAAAACTTCACTTGCTAATCTCGATTATGCTGCTTATTGTGAAAATAAATGAAGTTATGAAAATAAATTTAGTATCATTGCCCGCTATCCTCAAATTAGAAATATCTTCAGCAGCTAAAGTTAAGCCAATCATAACAATATATAACACCATGGTACTCAGGAAATGAAGTCTTTGTTTCTAGAAGCTAAATCATTTCTGACACATTCAAGTCCTCACCTGGTCAAGGGAGATAATTTTGTAAAAAAAAAAAAAAAAAAAAAACAAGTATAGATTCACACTGGCGCAGACCGGAAAGTTTTATGACCTTTGATGATATTTGTGGAGCATGCTGCAGGACTTCAACTTTCATGAATCTGATATTATCCACACAACCCATTCTACATGATATTTGTGCCATAGCACCGATAAACTAGATCCCTTCATTTATGTGGTCTAGATCCAGGAGCTATTGGGGGCTGCAGGTTTTGTAAAAGTTAGATCCAATTATTCTGAGAGAAGGAATGAAGTCCGGTATGGTTGTTTTGAGGTAAAACTGGGCATCCTTGAAAATGTCTGACCGATTGACACATGTATCACTCTGCCGGTCATCATTACATGCGTAATGTTTATTTCCTGAGGAATCGGGGGGGGGGGGTTGTGGTCAATCACTGACTCTGATGCTTATGTGCTTCATGACCTACGTGACAGGTTTATGGACTTTACAACATGTTGGCAGAAGATTATTGTATCTTACATCAAGTTTATGGCTGGAACTATGAAATAAATTTAAAGGTAAACATATGCCAAAGCATTGTACATGTATATGTGCTATGTCGCTGTAAATTGCAGGATTAGTGGTCTGTGGACTGGGCAGCGGCACATGTCTGCATAAGTTTTTCAGTGCTCTCCAGGTAAATGCCATGACTGGAAGTATGAAATTAATTCAAAAGTAAACATGCCATATATGACATTGTACATGTATAAGCTTATACATGTGACATGTTGCTGTGAATCACACGTTTTTTGGCTTGTGAACTACATGATACTGTTATGGGCAGCAGCACATGTTTGCAGAAGTTTACTGATGGTTTTCCAGTCCGAAACAGGCAGGGAAATATGAATTTGACCCAAAAATCAACCGGACTATTACACAAAAATACTACAATATAGTACATGTTGTTTGTGTTGAAGTTTCGCACAATTTGGATTTCACGGACTACGTGACAGGTTTATCATGTACGACACATGTTGGCGGAACTTTATTGATTGTTTTCCAGTCCGAAACAGGCAGGAAAATATGAATTCGCAGAAAAAAGCAAACCTGCATTTTACATAACAAAGACATAAATTTGGTACGTGTGCTGCACATTGATAAATCGCACAATTTTGATTTGGCAGACTACGTGAAAGTCTTATGGACTACGGGACATGTTGGCGGAAGTTTTCCAATGCATTTCCAGTCCCATGCAAGGAAGGAAATATGAATTTGACCCAAAAATCAACATGACTATTACACAAAAATGCTACAATATTGTACATGTTGTTTGCGTTGAATGTTTGCACAATTTGGATTTCAAGGACTACGTGACAGGTTTATCATCTACGCCACATGTTATCAAAACTTTGCTAATGGTTTTTTAATCTGAAACAGGCAGGGAAATATGAATTTGCAGAAAAAAGCAAACCTGCATTTTACATAATAAATACATGAATTTGGTACATGTGCTGCGCGTTGATAAATCGCACAATTTTGATTTGGCAGACCACGTAAAAGTCTTATAGGCTACGGGACATGCTGGTGGAAGTTTCAATGCATTTCCAGTCTCAATCAAGCATGGAAATATAAATTTGACCCAAAAGTAAACATGAATTTTGAATAAAAACAAAGAAAAATAGCACATGTTGTTTGCGTTGAATTTTCATACAATTTGGGTTTCACAGACTATGAGACAGGTTTGCCATCTACGTTATATATCAGTGGAAGATTACGGATACTTATTCCGCGCCCAAACATGCAGCAAAATAAAAAATAAACGAAAAATAAAACATGCATTTACAGTTTTACACAACATTACAAGTATATGGACCACGCCCCCTTTGTTCGGTTATTGATTTAACGACTAATTGGCTATAGTTCGATGGAACGAGACTGGCCTGCGTTAGAACATGATATGTCATAGAACATGTTCGCATAGATCTGGAGTAATGAAACACTCTTGGAAACAAGAAATGACTCAAAATACAAACCCGGAAATGGAAAACAACAACATGTCTTGGTTTGCGCGACCTTGGTGACCTTCCCCATCGTAAATTTTATTTCGGGAAATAGAGCCTAATAACGTGTTTGCTGGTGGAAAGGGAATATTTCCTGCCTCCTAGATTTTCACAAGCTTTCGTTTGATGGGGAAAAGAGGGAGAGAACGGGTGTAGTTTAGCCAAAGGGGGGGGGGGGGGGAGAAAATTGATGGGAAATCTGACCTGATTTGGCAACGTCGTTTGAGGTTCAGCGATTTGGGTCCAGCCTCGCTGTGAGTTTCAATTCGAGATTGAGGTGGAACCCGACTACAGAAGCAAGGCTCACTGCAATGCATTGCAATGGGGAACCCCATTATTTCAATTGTGTCCAAAGAAAAAGTGCAAGATTTCGTCGGGAACCATGAAGATCCCTATTGGAAATACTATGAGTCGTGGGTTCCCCATACGACAATTATTTGGCGGGAGATTTCACGTTGCGTTCCTAGACCTCCGTCTGATCGACGGAGGTAAAAAAATAAATTGTCCATGATCCAGATAGGATGGTTGCTACCACCTGTGCAGTTTATTACGTTGCCAAAACAAACAGAAACTGAGATGAGTTGCTCAAATTGAGCCTCCCTTGACTTTGCCGTTACGCTTCCAAATTTTCGCTTAACCCTGATCTAGGGGTCGTAGCAACCCCATGTACTTCAAGATATCTATGCCGTTCATATGAACATTCTCATTCAAAGCATGACTGAGATACATCATTCTCTAAATATAAGCGTCTATTCATCATTCAACATTCAGCCTTCGTCAGTTAAAGAATTTGCTCGTCCATAATCCAAATACCTAATTCAGTTTTAGTACCAAATTCAAAAAACACAATAGTATACATAAACATAGGCTACTTTCCTGCAACAGAGAAGCGGTAAATAGTTTTTAATGATGTCGGCAAGACATCATGATGTTTCAAAATATCAAATCCGTATCGCTGATCAGTATTCCTAATTTATATGATTTTCTTGTAAAGTCGTCATCGAGAGAATGATGTATCTCAGTCACGCTTATGAAATCCGTATCGCTGACCAGTATTCTTAATCCATATGATTTTCGTTGTGAAGTCGTTATCTAGAGAATGATGTATCTCAGTCACGCTTTGACTGTCACTGTTCATATGAATACCATGAGGATCTTGAAGTACGTGGGTTCATACGGCCCCTAGCACAGGGTTAAGAGGCACAAGCGTCTGATCCGTCATTCATTATTTCGCCCTCGTCCATTAAAGAATCTCTGCGTCCATAAATCAAAGACCTATTTCATATAACAACGTTAGCATCAAATTTAAAAAAAATAACGATCATATTTTACATAAATATAATCTAGTTTCCTGCAAGAGAGAAACGGTCAATAGTTTTCAATGATGCCGGCAAGACATCATGATGTTCCAAAAATATCAAATCCGTATCGCTAATCAGTATTCTTATTCCATATGATTTTCTTTTAAAGAAGGTTATCTAGAGAATGGTGTATCTCAATCACGCTTGATTGTGACTGTTCACATTATTATGGCCTTGAAGTAAATGGGTCCATACGGCCCCTAGCGCTGGGTTAAGCGGAATTAGACACAAGTTACGAAACGTAACGTCATAGATATTGCAACATTCGTATTCTGCTATCAGCAAGCGATATGTATCGGCAAATTTGATAGAGTGACAGAGCTTGGTGGTATATACCCCTATTTTATAAGTTTCTGCAATACTGTTATCTGACGTTGATTAAAATCGTCACATTTAATACAGAATTGAGTCGATGCTACATGGCGAGATCTGCATACGCCATATACAGATCCCACTGGAATATTGCTGTCCAGAAAGGGATAGTTTACGAGGTC
>JAVTVY010045376.1:0-22089 GCA_036873755.1 Hanleya hanleyi
GTAACAATTAACAAGGTTACGAGAGCTTATAGAGTCTACTACAGTGAGGGACCTGAAGATGAAAATAACCATTATATCGTGAGTAAATTCATAGTCAGCCCCTGAAGTTACAATTAACAGATTGACAAGGTTACGAGAGCTTATAGAGTCTACTACAGTGAGGGACCTGAAGATGAAAATAACCATTATATCGTGAGTAAATTCATAGTCAGCCCCTGAAGTTACAATTAACAAGGTTACGAGAGCTTATAGAGTCTACTACAGTGAGGGACCTGAAGATGAAAATAACCATTATATCGTGAGTAAATTCATAGTCAGCCCCTGAAGTAACGATTTGTCAATATTCTTCCAATCTACAGTCACATATTTTCCTAAATGTTCTGCAAAATTTTCATGGAGCCTTTTTCTCATTATCGGTGAGGGGCCTGGGCTATTCCAGAAAATGATGCATAGGAAGACATCTTTTTTTAAGCCCAATCACCCAAATATCATAATGTTATGGGAGTGTATACCATACCATAAAACTGAAAAATCTTTTCCCCAATGAACTTTTTTCATGGAAAAAGCCCAGAGGTTAAATCACGAATATGGTTCGATTAATAGTTTCTTGTGAAATTTATTTCCCTTGCATTAAACATTCAGGAGAATGACCACAAAAACTTTCCATGCTCTGGACCGACAACTCAATTTATAAAAATGTGCAGAACTACTGGATTTATTTATAATATATATTTTTCTTCTCTCCTATTTCCTCACAGGTGGACCATTCAATAATCACATACCTGATCGGACCAGATGGAAACTTTGTAGATTATTATGGACAGAACAAACGGGCGGAGGAAATCTCCACCAGCATTGCTCTACATATGGAGAAATATCGCCTTCTGAAAAAATGAGTTTTATTCCCTGGTTGTGACAGCGGGAGTTTATTCTCCTGTTGTGATGATGGGAGATTATTCCCCTGTTGTGACATTGGAATCTTATTCCCCTGTTGTGACCTGAGAGTTAATTCCCCTGTTGTGACAGTGGGCTGCCATTGGAGCTTACGCGTTTAATAGCTATGCACCTCCTGTAATTTACACAGTGCTGTATCTGGTAGTTGCATCAATTCGGGCCAGGTGTGGGAGATATGTTCTGTTTTGTATAAGATGCTTTAGTATTAGAAACATTACAGGAAGTCAATTTCTTAGGAGTAAGGAGTAGTGTACTAGATCTCTGTGTGCTCACGATTCTTCTCATACAGGAATATGGACCCTGCTAACAGCTTTTAATTGATCGAACCCAGCCCGCCGTCGATCGATCGAGCACTGCTCACCGTCTAGTATCTCAAGCATAAGAGAACAAACAGCACTTTGGGAACATGTTACCATCTGATTTTGTCTTGTAGTACCAGTGAAAAATATCCATCGAGTTAAGAGTGGATTAACAGATAAACAACAACAATTTTAATATCAGCTTTTCCTTTTTGACAGGGTTCACACTACTCAGAGACACCAGTTCTCAAGTTACTTTGAATGACTTTCATGCTCTTTTTAATGGCTACATGTCATTGAAGAATAGCATTTCTCACATCGTTGCAATAGTGCTCAAAAGTATTGTATTCTCACTGAAGTAGTAAATGAAATATGTGATAATCTCCTCTCTCTGTGATTCTTTGGAAAAATTGTTAAGCTGGCTTCTCAAATTCTGAGACAATGCTACCTTTATTAGGGCACCTATGTCATGTTCAATACAGCATGACCAATACAGCATGACCTGGACATAAGGTCACAAATGTCAGCCATATATTATCACTTACATGGTCACCATGTCTTTTGTTGTTTTCAATACTATCCCGTGTGGATATAAATGTCCATGGTCGCCTATGGTGCATGTCTCTTCATTCGATATATTCTTGAACTTATTGGACAAACCAACCTTTTTTACCTCCATTTTAGAGAGGTGATTCTCTCTAACCTGTTGAGAGCCTTGTTGAGAGAGTTAGGGCAATGGAATATGAGCAGCAGAACTGTGCTTTTTGGGAAGGGGGTTTTGCTATTTAGTTGGCAGAAAAAAAATGTCCGTTCATGCTCCAGGTCTTGCAAGTAGAAAAGATGTACAAAGAGCTAAATTTTGAAAATCCAAAAGTGTACTTCTCTTTCCAGAAATTTCAGTGAATGGGATTATACGAAGCAAAGACATATCTTTTGTTCACTAGATAATAGTAAAACTATGACACACATACAATCCAGATTTTTATACCCTGGGAATCTCTAGTTGTTTCATGTAATTTTGTATCAAATAATGCATAATGTACATATATTTTGCAGTGGCTGATTAAATTTCCTTGTTAAAGGAACTGAATCAATCTCAAAGCTGTTTTGTTATTGATATATTCATGCTCCCAGAAGTTTGTTAGCTGGACACAAACAATCCAGTTGCCTTGGAAAAATGTAAAGTGTATATCATACATTTGTTCATGTGCATGGGATAAATGACAAAAGGTCGCATGGCAAAATATATTTGTACCAAGTGTTAATTTAGCGTAGAGAGAAGGAACTGAATCAATCTCAAAGCTGTTTTGTTATTGATATATTCATGCTCCCAGAAGTTTGTTAGCTGGACACAAACAATCCAGTTGCCTTGGAAAAATGTAAAGTGTATATCATACATTTGTTCATGTGATTGGGATAAATGACAAAAGGTCGCATGGCAAAATATATTTGTACCAAGTGTTAATTTAGCGTAGAGAGAAGAAACTGAATCAATCTCAAAGCTGTTTTGTTATTGATATATTCATGCTCTCAGAAGTTTGTTAGCTGGACACAAACAATCCAGTTGCCTTGGAAAAATGTAAAGTGTATATCATACATTTGTTCATGTGCATGGGATAAATGACAAAAGGTCGCATGGCAAAATATATTTGTACCAAGTGTTAATTTAGCGTAGAGAGAAGGAACTGAATCAATCTCAAAGCTGTTTTGTTATTGATATATTCATGCTCCCAAAAGTTTGTTAGCTGGACACAAACAATCCAGTTGCCTTGGAAAAATGTAAAGTGTATATCATACATTTGTTCATGTGCATGGGATAAATGACAAAAGGTCGCATGGCAAAATATATTTGTACCAAGTGTTAATTTAGCGTAGAGAGAGGGGGTAAAGAAATGCTGATTTTGGCCGCATATATACTTTAAGAATGCCCCCTACATGCTGCACTATTCAAAGAAAAATATGCTCAAACTCCACACAACATTACTGCGCATCCGCGATGTCGATCTTTCGTCTGTAGAGTGCTAAATCTTGACTAAGAAAAGTAAGAAGTTGATTGAGCTCAAGTTCAGGTGTGTCTGATCCACATTGTTCTAGTGCAGACTGAGCATACAATCTGATTTCATTCACATCTCGTATAATCACTGATTGAACATATAACATCGATATCTCCTGCATGTTAAAAAGGACTTTCTTAATTGACTAATACATGACCGCATCAACCTACAAAGAAGACCTGTGGAGGTACTAAGTCGTGGAATACAGAGGCGATAGCAATGATCTCATCTAAATCAGTGACGGGCATTTCAATCTGAGCTTGTAGCACACCAGCTAGCAGACTTTGCCCAAATAACAATCCACATGCAGGGCTTGCATTCTCAATATCACACCAGGCTGATTTTATACGCCTGATATTGACCACAGGGGTGATTTGCTCACAGTGGGCCTGATTTCAATTGAGCTACAGCGACGTTAAATTCTATTCACTCGCTCACTCCATTATCACCACTTAGTCTTTACCAGGCTGATAAATAGGCCACGTGAAAAGCAATCACAGGACCTGGGTTGATCAGCCTAAAAAAACTGCAAGGCCGCAAATGCATAACTTGAATCTTATATATTTCACACTGTGGATAACCATTGAAAATTTGCTAAGTCAAATCACAACTGCAGTAATACAAAATCAGAAGGTTTAATATATAGCAAACAATTTTATTTTCTCAGATAATCACAGATTATAACAAATGTATATGCATTCAGGTCATTTAAACTCGTTGATAACCCCCTAGAGGATGCTCATCTAAGTACCAGTTTGCATTGGGAGTTGCATCTAGGTAATAAGATCATCACGGAGCGAGACAGGATTCAAAAACATCATTTACCAAGCACGACAGGATTTGGTTTCGTTCATAAATGAGTCAAGTTGTCCCCCTTGATTGTGCTCTATGCCACATATCTCCTGTGGTTATGATCGTTTTCACTCATTTCAAGAAAATTCCCAATATGTAAACAATGTTCTCCCGGTATCAGATTGTGTACCTCCTACTTTAAATAACTGACTGATATGAGCCGAAAAACATGTGCACATGGTGGTCATCCTCTCAACATTGACCATTACCAAACAAATCAGAATGCGCTACAGATATCACAGCTAAACCAGACACGGTCAAGTGTGCTGTTGTAAAATAGTTGCACTAACTTCTTCTTTAAGATATACTAGTTGCATTTTCATTTTCTCTTATGCGAATAGACACTGGGAAAATGGAAAACAATGACTCAGAAACAAGATTAATATTCACATCTGAATTCAAAAGGAGATTTATATAAAACCTAAGTTCATACATTTATACTAATTTGTCATGTATTTGTCAAAATTGTCAAGTACCAATACAGTATTTTGGAAAAAAGCAATGAGAATACATTATAGAACAGACAATGTGAAAGTTTGTGTCAATGCTCTTAGTAGCTGTAATAGAACATTGAACAAATATTTAATGAGCTATGTAAGAATATAGGAATGTGGGACTGCTACAACCATGATCCTTGATATCCATACTGTAAGGTCAGTCTATACTCTTTCTATTCTCCCACTGTCAGTGCTGTTACTCTCTGCTATCCATCTACCATCCTCCCCAAGGAGCATACAAATGGAATATTCTCTTCAGATGTGATATAGTGCCCTCACTTTGTATGTGATAATACTGATTTATAAATTGTCATGCACAGCACATTCCCACAAGGGTTTACAGAGGAAACTTTGTGAAAGGCCTTCACATGGATGTTACAGCTATGACAATGGGAGAAATAAGCTTTCATCAACCTCCACAAATTAAGAAATTCCATATAATCCAGTGTTGAATATAGCTTGATCCTGTTTTCTTTGGTTGAATAACGACTTGCATCATTTTCCAATCTCCAGGACAGCCAAGTGACTCAATATTGGAAATTAGAAAAAATATATCTATCATATAAAAATTCTCATATTGACCATATTGTTAGCCTAATGCTCAATTTGAGTAAACTGTATTAGTTTGTTGATGGGCATAGAAGATCCAATCCTATCAAAATATTTATATATTTTCCCAGAAAGAGTGAGTGAGTGAGTAGGATTTAACGTCGTTTTCAACATTGTTTCATTCATATCACGACGGTGCCTACATGTGCCAGAACACGAGAGTGTCCACAGTTCCTATTATTCTGGACACTGATCAGCCCAGTCAGTACAGCACCCGGTCACCCATCCAAGTATTGACCGAGCTCAACGCTGCTTAACTTCGGTGATCTGACGAGAACCGGTGCCCAACGTGATGCGCCGTACCTTTTCCCAGAAAGAATGTAGATAATACATTAAAACTAAGGAACTACTAAATGATAGTAAGTTACATTATAGCACATTGGAATATTAATGATGATACTGTAACACTATAAGGTAATAAGTGTTCAAAGCTGGAATTAAATTAATAAAACTTGAGAGTATAATGACAACTGAAACTGTAAACAGCTGTAGCTAGAAAATAAAAACATCCACTCCAAACATGTCAAAGATGGTGTTCATACCTCTCAAAAAGCAATTATTCTTGTTAAATTTGTGACCACCTGAAAAAAAAAATGAGACACGGAACAGCTGCTTTAGTAAGTAGAACATGTAGCTTGCACTCAATATATAAAACCTGTGTAAAATGACACCTGATTGAATCAACAAATCTGAATAGAAATAGTCATGGTTCTTAAAGCCAAACTGTCCTAAACATGAGGGCGAGACTCGCAAAACCCCTCGGCTTCCCCTGAGCAATTGAGAAATATGCCGACGACAAGACCCCACAGCCTAATAGGCTGAGGGGTAAAAACTGCAAGGCCTGCAAAGGCATAACTTGAACTTATATATTTCACACTGTGGACAACCACTGAAGATTTGCTACATGTAAGTCAAATCAAAACTGCAGTAATACAAAATCGGAAGGTTTAATATATAAAACAATTTTATTTTCTCAGATAATCACAGATTATAACAAATGTATATGCATTCAGGTCATTAATATTGTTTTCATTTAAACTCGTTGATAACCCCCTAAAGGATGTACCAGTTTGCATTGGGAGTTGCATCTAGGTAAAAAGATCATCACGGAGCGAGACAGGATTCAAAAATATCATTTACCAAGGAAGACAGGATTTGGTTTTGTTCATAAATGAGTCAAGTATTCCCCCTTGATTGTGCTTTATGCCACAAATTATCTCCTGTGGTTATGATCGTTTTCACTCATTTCAAGGAAATTCCCAATATGTAAACAATGTTCTCCCGGTATCAGATTGTGTACCCCCTACTTTAAATAACTGACTAATATGAGCCGAAAAACATGTGCAGATGGTGGTCATCCTCTCAACATTGACCATTACCAAACAAATCAGAATGTGCTACAGATATCACAGCTAAACCAGACCCGGTCAAGTGTGCTGTTGTAAAATAGTTGCACTAACTTCTTCTTTAAGATATACTAGTTGCATTTTCATTTTCTCTTATGCGAATAGACACTGGGAAAATGGAAAACAATGACTCAGAAACAAGATTAATACTCACATCTAAATTCAAAAGGAGATTTATATAAAACCTAAGTTCATACATGTATACTAATTTGTCATGTATTTGTCAAGTACCAATACAGTATTTTGGAAAAAAGCAATGAGAATACATTATAGAACAGATTATATGAAAGTTTGTGTCAATGCTCTTGGCGAATGGTTCGTAGCTGTAATGAAACATTGAACAAATATTTAGTGAGCTGTGTAAGAATATAGGAATGTGTGACTGCTACAACCATGATCCTTGATATCCATACTGTAAGGTCAGTCTATAGTCTTCCTATTCTCAAACTGTCAGTGCTGTTACTCTCTGCTATCCATCTACCATCCTCCCCAAGGAGCATACAAATGGCATATTCTCTTCACATGTGATATAGTGCCCTCACTTTGTATGTGATAATACTGATTTATAAATTGTCATGTACAGCACTTTCCCACAAGGTTTTACAGAGAAAACTTTGTGAAAGGCCTTCACATGGATGTTACAGCTATGACAATGAGAGAAATAAGCTTTCATCAACCTCCACAAATTAAGAAATTCCATATAATCCAGTGTTGAATATAGCTTGATCCTGTTTTCTTTGGTTGAATAATGACCTGCATCATTTTCCAATCTCCAGGACAGCCAAGTGACTCAATATTGGAAATTAGAAAAAATATATCTATCATATAAAAATTATCTCATATTGACCATACTGTTAGCCTAATGCTCAATTTGAGTAAACTGTATTAGTTTGTTGATGGGCATAGAAGATCCAATCCTATCAATATATTTATATATTTTCCCAGAAAAAATGTAGATAATACATTAAAACTAAGGAATTACTAAGTGATAGTAAGTTACATTATAGCACATTGGAATATTAATGATGATACTGTAACGCTATAAGGTAACAAGTGTTCAAAGCTGGAATTAAATTAATAAAACTTGAGAGTATAATGACAACTGAAACTGTAAACAGCTGTAGCTAGAAAATAAAAACATCCACTCCAAACATGCCAAAGAAGGTGTTCATGCCTCTCAAAAAGCAATTATTCTTGTTAAATTTGTGACCACATGAAAAAATATGAGACACGGAACAGCTGCATTAGTAAGTAGAACATGTAGCTTGCACTCAATATATAAAACCTGTGTAAAATGACACCTGATTAAATCAACAAATCTGAATGGAAATGGTCATGGTTCTTAAAGCCAAACTGTCCTAAACATGAGGGCGAGACTCGCAAAACCCCTCGGCTTCCCCTGAGCAATTGAGAAATATGCTGAGAATGTGCAACATATTATGGCTACAGGGCCTGATCTGGACTTTTAGTTTGAGCACCCATACATCATCATGGCGCAGAGTGTGATAAGTTATAGTGAAATAGACCCCGATGTGGGACTGTTGAAGCCCATGGGAACTGTGGGAGTATTAGATGGTCCAAATACAACCTGATAACTTAATATTTGGAAACAGTACTTGCATAAGTATTGGTTTCAGCCTGTTCAGAAAGGACATTTGCTGGGAAAAAAACCTCGGCCTGGGCTATATTTACTAATCATTCAGAACTGTCCTTTTTATAGCATATCATTATTCTGCAGATTTAAGGTGGTTCAGGCCTCAAAACTTTGTCCGGTTACCGGCCGTTATATTCTAACTGTTGAAACCTGGGGTTTCGATCAAGATTTTTCTGTATTCACACCCAGTCAGTACATTTAGGACAAAAACAGGCTAAAAGCAGTTTGCTCATGAAAAGCTGCACGAATCTCACACTGTGTTAAACCTTCACTTTTCTAAGTTGAAAAGCCAGGTGGCTTCACGATTATAACAACATCGTGATCGTGTTCTAACTGTAAGAATCACGTATTACGAATACAAAATAAATTTTAGAAGAAAAGTTCGCCCGGTGACATATAACATTTTCAGTAGTGATTCTCCTAAATTGCGTTGTTTAATTTATAAAATAAAAACATGGTGCCTTTCGATCTACTTTTTTTTTGTACAGGGCTTTGAACATCCATACCTCCATTATCAACGAAGATCTGTGACGTTAATTGTTCCCCCCTCGCTGGCCTCTTTTGTATCGGAGGTGGAAAATGACGTTGCGCTGTACGACCATGACGTCGTAACGTTGTTTGAGTACTGAACCACCTTAACAGCCACAATCAAGCAAATATCACAAAAGGGGCATAACTCTGTGAAATAAAGGTTGAGGCGAATACTGTTTTTGTAGGCTTCTACAATACAAGTAGATAAATAATTTGGTAGCTGTACTGAACACAGTTCTTCAGATATAACAGGTAAACACGCATATCCAAGATTATTACACCCAGACAGGGGCATAACTCCATAAACTAAGAGCCGAGACGATGACATATTTTGTACACTTCTAGAATACAACTAGATAAATAAGTTTCGAAAATTTAGTACATTTTACCGAACACGGATCTGCAGATATAACTTGTACATTCAGCTATATAGCACAAAATCAGAGATTATTAGATCTGAAAAAGGGCATAACTCCATAAAATATGAGCCAAGACAACTAATGTTTCTGTAGGCATTTAGAGTACAAATAGATAAAAAAGTTTCATAAAAATTCGCTAGCTGTACCAAACATAGTGAATTAGATATAACTGTTTACATTCAAGCGTGCATCACATAATCAGATACTATTGCACCTGAAAGGGGTGTAACTCCATAAAATAAGGACTGAGGCGACTAATATTCTGTTGACTTCTAGAATACAACTAACAAATACAACATTTTCAAAATGTAATAGCTGTATCAAACACAGTTCTGCAGTATAGTTGATTACATTCAAGCACATATCACAAAATACGAAATTAATAATTGATAAAGGGGCATAACTCTGTAAAATATGGGCCGAGTGGAGCCATTTTCGATAGGCGTCTGACTTATATCTAAATAAATAAGTTCCCAAAATTTGGTCACTGTATCTCGAGCGGTTTTGCCTAAAACGCGGTAATGGACGGACGGACGTACATGGTGACGACAATATATTGTATACAATATATACCCCGAGGCCAAAATGGCCGAGGGGTAAAAAGGAAAAGCAGAAATGAAAAACAAAATCATAGCAATGGTGCCTCGTAATATAACGCACCATCAGATAATCTGTTACAGGTCATACAGTGTATTTCTACTCCAACTGGATGGTACTGGTATGCAAAATATTCTGCTGTCTGAATCACAACCCACAAGAAGATGACTATAAAGATCATCCCACAACACCATAGATTAGCTGAAAAAAAATAATATTCCCATGCAACAATAATCAATAGTCAATTTAGTAAGCAGGATACTAAGCCCTGCACTCCACATCATATACCCGTGCCATGCCCTGGGACTGGCACAAAAAATACTCTCAACTTTGTCCGCAGAAACTGTTTGCCGCATTGTAGTACCAAATAAAACTGGTCAGATGACAATATTTGTTAGTGCTGCCACTTCGATATCATGTGATAATGAGCGAACATGTGACCAAAGCTTGTTTATTAGTTGAAAAACAATTATGGCAAGTGATTCAGTCAGGAGATGCCACACACCTTCACGATTGTCACCACTCATGACTCGTGTAGACATAGGACAGCATTCATACAGTAACCCATGTAGATATAGGACAGAATTCATAGCAGATTAGCTGAACCAGCATTATTAATACACGAACTACAAAACATAGTTCTAAATTATAATGAATGGGAAAGTAAATGATTGTCGTTTTATAGCAACATCTTAATCATGGCTACACCATAAAGTATCTAGTAGTTTCGGTCAGATTCCATGTTCAAATTACTTTGCTGCGGACAAATATATAAAGGGAGAATATCATACTTGAACAAAGATTTGTCAATCATATCACAAAAACATACTAATTTCATCAAACTGTGACATATGAACAAACTAAAGACTAAAGTAAACTCTCTTCATAATTCAATGAATATTAGCAAAAAATCACCTCAGAATTGAGTGAAATTTTGATCGCTTCATGAATTAAATACATGTTCTAACAGCTTCAGTTTTCAACTATATCTATTCTTAAACTTCCATATCTGATAAGTTTACATACATGTATTATGGATATAGTACAATTGTAGTTGTCCATCTCTCAGCCTATGAAATGTATCTTCACATCTGATTAGACCCTTCTCCACACAATAGCATCTAAAGACACGGATAAAATGCCGAGTAAATTGAGGTACATGTATTTAAAATTCTGCTTGATTTAATAAACATTAAAATGTCAAATTCCATCACATAACATTAGATTTTTCAATCAATATATATAAATCAGTTTTCAGTCCAAAAATTTACAACATACAACTCCAAATTTGTTATTTTGGTGAAATCCAACTTTATGTTCTGTTTGTCATAGAAGAATAAAGACATCTTGTAGATATATAAAGTATATGTCAAATCACAGCTTGCAAATATAGTAAACAATTCAGCTTTGTTCATAATTGAGTGGAGTTATCTCCCTTGATTGTGATCTATTGTAGGTATTATCTCCCTTTAGTTATATGGATTATCAATTGCCAAAACATTTCAACAGTGACAGAAAAGGTGATATTAAAATACACAAACACTTAATATATCCAGACAGAAGTTATCATTTGCTGATTTGTTGACCGCTGACCAAAGCAGAGTAAGCTCCCTTGGCTGCCAGCAACTGGGAATGTGTGCCCTGCTCAATGATTCGTCCGCCCTCTATTAGGAATATTGTGTCAGCATTTTGAATGGTAGACAGGCGATGGGCTATCACTATACATGTCCTTCCTTCCTGGGCACAGTCCAATGCTGTCTGCACCAGCTACAATGTAACAAACAAAGTATATTGTACATCCAGTTCATGTTAATACGTGGGGTTGGCAGGATGTACATGTAAACGTAAAACATTCCTCCGAATTAGGCTACAGATTACAAATTGTCCGGTAATGAGTCGGTCAGTCAGTCAGTCCATCCGAATCCTTTCGTCGGCAAAATAAGGAGAACCGTTGACATCAGAACCTTGATTTTTGGCATGAAGGTGCATTAGGGGACTCTTACCAACAAGTTCTGAGCTGATCTACTTCTGATGAAAATTTCTGGTGATTTTTGATGAAAATCACTGGTGATGCTGACTTGGGCAGTGCCCATCTTAATACAGGCAGAATTTCAACTGGGGGGTGGGGATTTCCAAGAGTTCAGTTCGCGTCGGAGTCCTAATGCCTACCGTACTTCGTAGGTCCTGTGACGTTAGTCACACTGCTCATGTCTGAAAAGATCGGGTTATTTGTTATTTTTAGGGTGATTCCAAAAGAAGCCGACAGAAAATTCTGAGGACAATACCGTTTTGCTCATTGACACACTATTTTTTCTTCTCAAAATGCATTTCAGTTCAAAGGTTCAAGAATATCTAAATATCCAAGATGAATATATTCAAGTTTGGATGTTCATGTTCTGTTTATCAACAGTGCATCAATCGAGCGGACAACGTCCCCACTAAAACATCTAACCCTGTATGTGGTGACCTCGTGCCATGCATCATCCTTCTATAAACTCCTAGGATGGCAGGCAAAATTGCTTATTATTATTTACCCAGATTATTTTGTGAGGTTTGAGAGTGCATCGGACCAGGCTAAATTTCATGCACATATATTTTAATGTGGTTCCTGCCTCAAAACTTTTCCCTGTGACCAACATTGAATTTTCTAGTGCGGGTAGCTGGAATGTTGATCAATAGAAAAATGAATTTGTCCTAATCCGTTCGGGTTTTAAACAGTTATTGTCTGGAAACGAAATTTTAACTGAGCCCACAGGTGGCATCACCTGAAGGTGGATCGGTATGAAAAACAATCTCAAGTGAGATCTTGAGGCAAGGTACCACATACCAAATTTAACATGAGGCACCAGAGGTGCTAGAACCCCTCAGCTCTGTAATATTCTAGAAAGATAGTGCCACGGCACTGTAGCTCATCTGGCTATGACTGGAGAAAGTAGCTGTGAGAAATTTTTACTAAAGAACTGCAATAGATGAGTTTCTAACTTGTGTTGTCCCCCCTGAACACTAAATGATCCATGCAATAATTTCCCGAGATTTCATGATAACAAAGTTTCATGGGAAATTCAAGATGTGGCCATATTGGATTTTCGAAATGGACCAAAAAAAGGTATCTTGCACAACTGGACCACAAGGGGAACCTGTGACAAAGATTCATGCAGTAATTTCCTGAGAATTCACGATAACAAAATTTCATGGGGAAATTCAAGATGACCGCCTGGTGGCCATATTGGAGTTTCGAATCGGACCAGAAAAGGTATCTTGCACAACTTGACCCCAAGGGAAACCTGTGTATCAAATTTAAGAAAGATCAATGCAGTAGTTCCTGAGAAATCGCGATAACAAAGTTTCATGGGGAAATCCAAGATTGGATTTTCGGATCAAATAACAAGAAGGTATCTTGCACAACTAGACCCCAAGGGGAACCTGTATACCAAATTTGAGAAAGATCCATGCAGTACTTCCTGAGAAATCACGATAACTAAGTTTCACAGGGAAATCCAAGATGGCCGCCTGGTGGCCATATTGAATTTTTGAATCAGACCACAAAAGGTATCTTGCACAACTAGACCCCAAGGGGAACCTGGGTACCAAATTTGAGAAAGATCCATGCAGTAGTTCCTGAGAAATCGCGATAACAAAGTTTCATGGGGAAATCCAAGATGGCCACCAGGTGGCCATATTGGATTTTTGAATCAGACCACAAAAGGTATCTTGCACAACTAGACCCCACGGGAACCGGTGTACCAAATTTGAGAAAGATAAATGCAATACTTCCTGAGAAATTGCGATAACAATGTTTCATCTGGAAATCCAAGATGGCCGCCTGGTGGCCATATTGGATTTTTGAATCAGACCACAAAAGGTATTTTGCACAACTAGACCCCAAGGGGAACCTGTGTACCAAATTTGAGAAAGATCCATGCAGTACCTTTGAAAAATCATGATAATGAAGTTTCATAGGAAAATCCAAGATGTTCGCCTGGTGACCATTTTGGATGTTCGAATCAGAGCAGAATCTTGCACAACTAGACCTCAAGGGGAACCTGTGTATCAAATTTGAGAAAGATCCAGGCAGTAGTTCCTGAGAAATCGCAATAACAATGTTTCATGGGGAAATCCAAGATGGCTGCCTGGTGGCCATATTGGATTTTTGAATCAGACCACTAAAGGTATCTTGCACAACTAGACCCCAAGGGGAAGCTGTGTACCAACTTTGAGAAAGATCCATGCAGTAGTTCCTGAGAAATCGCGATAAAGTTTCATGGGGAAATCCAAGATGGCCACCTGGTGGCCATATTGGATATTCAAATTGGACTAAAGTACACATGTTGTACAACTAGACCCAAAGGGGAACCGGTGTACCAAATTTGAGAAAGATCCATGAAATAGTTACCGAAAAATAATGACAAGATTTCACTGGCAAATTCAAGATGGCCACCATGGCAGCCATATATAAAATCGTATCGACACCGCATGAACAAATTCTGGTGTACTCATTAGGGGGAACATGCATGCCAAGTGTCAGCTTAATCGGCCACGCGGTTTCAGAGAAGAAGATGTTTATGGATGACGCATGACGGACGACGCACGACGGACAATCAGGCCATGACATAAGCCCATCGGGCCTTCGCCCCAGATGAGCTAAAAAATTACCAGTTGTATCACGAGTGTGTGTACATGTGGCAGCTGAGAGCAGTGTGATCAACACTTTATTAAGCTGCCTCACTAAATGCCATATTGTACATGTAAGCAGCGTTTTGTTCGGACTTTTTTTTTAACATTTTTGCTTCTAAGCGCCCAGAACTATATTTTATAGTAGACGACTGGTTTGTTAAACGCTTTCCATTAAAGTCTATTATCGTAATTGTCGCCAACCAACGTTTTGAATCTCCAATTATAAAGGCAAACAACAGAGCAGAAGGACGATGGATGCAAGCTACTTTATTCAGAACAGAAACATGAAACATTTAAAAACAATGTTGGTGTTTGTTATCAAATCAAACCTGCTATCACTAGTGCCAATATTCCTCCATTTTGGAGATCTCCTGCAAAGAAATTATCTCCCCTGATCGTCTCGTCGATCGTCCGCTAGGTGGCGTGCTCTCCGCGCATGCCCTTCCTCTTTTTCCCATGCTGTGCAAGACCTGTTTTGTGTCAAGGCCGAGCAAAGAGGGGAGGATGGGTTGGGCAAATCAACGTTGATAGCAGGTTTGATTTGATAACAAACACCAACATTGTTTTTAAATGTTTCATGTTTGTGTCTCAAATCTCAACCTGCTATCACTAGTGCCAGACTCCCAACAGAGGAGGTTGGGTAGCCGGTCTTGTGACTTGCTTTTTGGGTTGAGCGGAGCACGTCTTGTTCTGATTTTAAAATCTAGTATGCCTAGTAATATCCAGATAATTCCCGTGTCGTATAGAGGCGTAGGGAGTTCAAGGAATTACAAGTAATACGGCGAGAGGTGGACTCTGTTCCTACCCTTTGCTCGTATACTTGGCTAGATAATCAGATGCCATCGTGATGTCTTGAAGTCCCTTCGTCTCCGACATGGTCTGTCTTCTATGCTTGCGGAATTGTCGGGATCTTGCTTGCTTGAGCGGCGCCCCCCTTTTTTTTTGATAGGGGTAGTGGACTATGCACTGGGCTGTAGCAGTAGGTCCAGCATAGTCATCCTATCTATCTGTACAGACATGTCTGTAGATAGAAGCCAGCAGGAGTTGAATTGATCGTCCAAGCGCAGGTGTCAACAATATCGTTCAACGGTAAGTTTTCCCCAAAGTGGCCCGGACGTCACACTGGCTCTAGTCTTGTGAGACGATGTCTCCATAAAGGAGGAGGAGCGTCGATGGCGAGTTGGTTAACCCAGTCGGCAGTCTTCTTCAACCCAAACGGTGATCATGAACTAGTGATGTCAGCCGATGGGTCTGTTTATAAGTGATGAGAGAAGAAGACAGCTGGAGCTCCTTGTCGGTTTTGTAAAGGAGTGCCACAGGGCTCTGACTGGATATAAAAACCTATTCTCCTCCAGCAGGCCGACGAAATCTGTCAGTGCTGGAATCTGGTACAGTCTTTGGACGCCTGGTCCCTGACGTGTGGAATCGTTCTTGATGACGAAATCCGGGATCGGATAAAAAGATCTGGTTGACCAGTCTGTCATCCATGTCAGGGAACTGAGTTCCACTGCGTAAAGCTCTGATTGTGGAGTGAAGGCTGTCAGGGAGCTGTCTTGTAGGACAGGGCCTAGACTACAGTTGACTGTACTGGCTCGAATGGTGGGCGCAAGAATGCCCTAGTACCACATCCAGGTCCCCTTGGGTGATAGTTGACGTGTTCGGCGAGACTGTAAGGCGAAGACCATGGAAAGCCGAAATACTGGAATCTTGTCGATTCCGGAGGTCAACTTGACAACCCTGGATGATGCTGAGTGATACCCCTGTGTACTGCTTGGCTGAGATTCCCTGTCCTGATACAGATGCAGGAGGAAAAAACAGCTGTTGCTGGAACAGAAACAGTGTTGGCCACAGGTCCTCTACTATAGTACATTCTCCGGGCTTGATGCGACTGTACAGTAAATAGTAGCTTGCTGCTGTCATTGTCTGTACAATTGGTCCTGGAGAAAAAACCCTGGTCTGCAAAGGAATTCTGGATCGTTAGCAGACGTGGGGGTTCGGCCGTTGCGGGTCCCGGTGCCTCCGTAGAAAAAGTGATCTTCCGGTTGTAGTACCCTGTAGGACTTGGAGGAAGCTGTCAGCGGTAACCCTGAAGTGATGTGAAACACATGGTGTTGTGACATGGTACTGCTGATACTGTGCTCCTAGGACCAGTGCTGATGTTTCTAGAAACAGTGACTGGGATCTTGCTCCCCCCCAAACTTGACGCAGCTGACGACCGTACTGAAACGTTCGTAATCAATGCTGATGTGTTGTGCAACCGCAACCGCAACCTCCAAGGGGGGACTGCCCTCTTAGCGCAGATATCCCTAAGGAAGATGATGCGTTGCTTGTCTGTCGTGGTATCCATGTGCCGACTATCTGTTGCTGGACTAATGGACCCCTCCAAGCTGTGAAGTCCGCATCGGTGAATGTGAACTTCTCTGTGCTCGGTTGAAACTGGATCCGGCATCGCCACACTGGAAGGGGGTGAAGATGTTCCGGGACGAGCATCCTTAGATTGCTTGTTCTTGCCCTCAGGTACAGTTGTAGTTGAGAAACTGTAATGAGGAGTACCTGGAGCTAGCCAAAACTGTGCTAGGTCCCGGGTGAGTAGTACACTGTACTTCCATCCAACGGACCTCTGGGTCATGGCGTTGATGGTCTGGTTCCAGGTGCAGGTTCCATATGCCGGAAAACTGCTTGACGCTTGAATGTAGCCATTCTACATAATCCGTGGGGTCCCTGGAAACATCCCTGGACCGTCGTGATCATCGAGGAGAAACTCGAAAAACGCCCTCTGGAACGCCGAAAGTAACGACAACCGGGAGTCGGAGTCCAACTCCTGTCGAATATACCCAGTAGGTGTCCGGCTCCGTCGCCTGGTCCGGTCTCTACTGTCATCCTGCTGGATGCTGGAGTCCCAAGTCTGTTCCGGAGTCCGAATTTGCATTCCGGATTAGAGATGACTTGATCCCCGTGTCCTATTCCAGTGTCCGGGTCCGTGTTGACTTGGACTTGGAAGGAACCTCAGTCTGAAACTAGGCTTGCCCACTGTAGACTGGATGTCTCGCTCCCAAAGAAACGGGTTAAGTCGAGCCCGACTAACCGTTTTCTCCGAGATTAGATTCCCTTGATCACGATCTCGGGTGTAGATGGAGTCCGAGATTATCTGATGAAGAGTAGGATCCGGCTCTAGAAGACTGAGGATGATCGTCAGATGAAGTGTCGGGACTTGGAGTAGACCTCACGTAAGGACTGACTTCTTCGACGAAAACTTGACACAGAGTGACGCTGATCTTCTATATCATCAGGGTCGACCGTCTACAATCAGGTGAGTAAAGACTCGAAGCTTGGGAAGGATGAAAGGATGACTAGTGGTTTGAAGGTGAGGCTGAGAACCATCAATTCCGACTAACGAGGTTGCCCCTGCCCCGGTCGGAAGATTCCCTCTTTACCTTGGAACTGTCCTTTCTTGTAAGGGCGAACACTACTCTGAGCATCTAGCTTGGGTTGCCCGAGTTCTGACAGGAAAACCGTCCGTGGCGACCTCCTCTGTTAGAATTTGCCTTTGCCTTGTCTTTACCGGAAAGGCGTTGTGTCAGTGCCCCGATCATCCGTGATGTCTTGTCATCATTGACGATGGCCATGGCAGTCGGAAATAGCTCTGTCGAGTGGGTAACTTGACGCCAGTAGTTGTTGAGGTAGCTCTGTGTTGACGGAGTCCAAACCCTGACGTCAATCGGTATATGAAGTAACACTATGTTGGGTTACCATCATGTTCTGTACCACACAGACTTGTCTTGCTTGAAGTCCAACTGTCGGTGCCTTGGTACATCCCAGAAGTGCGTCTAAAACCCGGTCCAACTTCGGAGACTTGAAAGGTAAATGATCTCCATACAGGACGAAGGTCTTGTAAGGTCGGTCCGGCGAAGGAACCACTGCCACGGTAGGGAGCTGTGTTGCCGGAAGATGACTGTATTTCTTGACCAAGCTTGCCTTAGCAGGTACTCCAGAAGTAGAAGCCTGGTCTTTGGATCCAGATCCGGAAAGGCGATCCACGGGTCCCTGTTCATCTCTGGGCTTCCGTTTATCCCGATGCTCCGGACTACGGTGATGGTCGATAGATGTCCGTTCCTCGCCGTCCGTGCGCCGTGCGTGTTGACGGGAACCCGGGGAACGGCTTCTATCTCGTCGGGTGTAAGGTCGCTCTGGAGTACGGTCTCTATGGTAATAACTCCGGTAGTTTGGACTAGGTGAAGGGCTCCGACGTCTAGGACGGTCTCTCTCCCGATGACGGCGTTCAGGATAGAAATCTCGGCATTGTAACGGTGTACGACTCCGTCTACGAAATCTGCTTGCCGTTGTATCGGGTTGCGGTTCCGTTGTACGGGTCCGAGTTGTATCAGAGGCCGGCTCACGGCGCTCTGGATGAGTCCGTTCCTCATAGGTCCGTGCCTTCTTAGATGTGGACTCCCGGTAATCTGGATAAATCCGTTCTCCACGAGTCCGTGACCTCTCAGATGTAGACTCTCGGCGTACTGGATAGGTCCGTGTCGTCTCCCGCTCCTGGGTACGGCTCTGAACTGTAGCTCCGTCCCGAGGTGCTCTGGTGTTGAAGTCCCGGCGCTCTGAATAGGGCCGTGACTTCTCGGAATCCCGGTGCTCCAAGTAGGACCGTGGCTTGTCAGACTCTCGGTGTTCCGCATACGGCCGTGACTTCTCGGAGCTGTGGTCTCGGCGAGCTATATAAGGCCGTACTGTGCTGGTGCCGGGGTCCCGCTCTGGCGATGGAGTCCGTGGTCTTGGCTTCCGGACTGCCTTCTTCGCCGTGCCAGTCTGTGCCTCCGGGGTACGGCTCTTGGACGGGTCCCTGTCAGAAGACTTTTCTTCCTTGGGTCGTGGAGACTTGGATGAACGGGAGCTGTTATCCGAGGACTCTCCCATGAAGCCAAACTTGACTTGACTTTAATCTTCAGAGAAAGTTTCGGCCTTCGGGAATGCGGCTTGAATCCACCGCTGTACCACCGAAAATCTGGCGTAGACGAATAAAGCTGAAATCCCGGTATCGTTGTGATGAACGGCTGTGTTCCCGGGATCTTCATGCTGTAGTACGGTTCCGAGCTGTCTCCCGAACCGTGGTGTAGCATTCTGGCTAAGCCCGTCCTAAGTAATCCGTACTGTGTAAGTCCGTGACTTCTATGTGCGGTTCCACGGTGCTCTGGATAAGTCCGTTCCCAATAGGTCCGTGATTTGCTTGCGCCAGGGTACGACTTCGAACTCTGGATCTGTCCATGTTATGGCCCAGAAGGTTCACCAGTAGCCGGGTCCGTGCATCGGTATCGGAGTATCGTGCATCGGTATCAGAGTACCGTCGATCTGTATAGTCTTGAATTCTCACGGTACCCCGGTTGTCCCTGTAGGCTCTTGGCTTGACGGGGTCTCGGAGTTCTGCATTGGGCCGTGATTTCTCAGAGCCATGGTCCCGTATGCTGATCTAAAGTCCGTGACCTCTTAGATGTGGACTCCCGGTGAGACGTAGACTCTCGGCGTACTGGATAAGTCCGTTCTTCATAGGTCCGTGTCGTTCCCTGTCTGGGGTACGGCTCCGGTCTGTAGTCCCGCCTCTGGAAGGAACCTCTCTCTCCGATGGTCGGGTCCGAGGTGCTCTGGAGTCGGAGTCCCGGCGCTCTGTGTTGTCGAGGTCCCGTTCCGGCGATCGAATCCGTCTCTTAGACTTCCCTTGGTAGTCCCGGTCTGTGCTCCGGACTGTAGACTTGTCCACCGTTCCAGCCTGTAGCTCCAGGGTACGGCTCTTTGCCGGGTCCCGGCTCTTCACCAGGTCCCGGCTAGAAGACTTGTCTTTCTTGAGTTGCGGAGACTTGGATGAACGGGAACTGTTATCCGAGGTCTGCCCAGATCCGTGGTTGTAACGGCTCCGGTATAGAGTCCGTGACAGCATCTTCTCCGATGAACTTGAACTAGACCGTGTCTTGAGTCTGTAACTTGTTCATCGTCTTGAAATGTAGCTCCAGGGTACTGCTCTTCGCCGGTTCCCGGCTAGTAGACGTGTCCCTCTCAAAGACCTGTCTTTCTTGCCGTCTTGCTGGCGAACTTGAACTGGACCGTGGAGCCGTGTATCTTGTATCCGTGAAGGGTCTGTTCTGTTTCACGGGACTGTTGTGAAGATTCCACTGGCGCTGGTAGGAAAACTTCGTTTACAGCCAAGTCGTTGAAGAGGGCCTGAGTAGCTTGCTTCTCAGCTGGACACCTTGCCAGGTCAGTGGCCGCTCTCCGGAGTTGACTGCGTCGACCATAGGATAGCTATGCCAGGTCACGTCGTCCCAGTCTGCACATTCACGGCATGTCACTTGACTGTAACACACCTGTGCCCTGCACTTGAAACAAAGAAATGCAAGTCTTTAACTGGTTAAAACTGACGACATGATTCGTTTCTTTATTATTCTTTATAGTTGGGTGACTACGTTAGTTCGTAATGAACTGACGGGAGAAAAAAAAAATAACCCTAGGGTGCGTCTATAACAACCCAAAAGTTACTGTTTACAGGAGCTCTTTCAAAACACGTCTTGCTACCAAGACTGCAAAGGAAAAAGAGGAAGGGCATGCGCGGAGAGCACGCCACCTAGCGGACGATCGACGAGACGATCAGGGGAGATAATTTCTTTGCAGGAGATCTCCAAAATGGAGGAATATTGGCACTAGTGATAGCAGGTTGAGATTTGAGACACAAACCCAACTATTATGGCACGGTTTACTGATAATTTTATCCACACAAAAAATGATGCTAAACAGGAAAAAAAAATTAACCAACCAGCCTAAAGCTTTGCTTATAGTTTGCAATGGGGGTTTTAGTGCGTATGGATACCTGAACTTGCTACTTATACTATAAAGGTTATGAAGACGTGAAAGTGATGAAAATTGCACATTAAGCAATTCCTATAATTAATAAACCAACTGACGTAACTTGAAAAAAAAGCTTGTAGAGATCAAACCTTGGGACTACATTCGCAGGTGGATCAATCCTTGAGAAAAAAAAATATGAGTTGGCCATGCATGGGTTATGTCCCCTGATATTTCGTGGAGAGCATTGATCATTCAGAAAGACAAAAGGGGAAGGATAATTTGGTATTCAGGGACAAAGCGGGCAATATTCCGTTGATATTTTGAAAGCAGAATGGAGAGAAAAGACTGATGAAAAGGGAAACATATGAAACGGCCTGTAGAACTACCTTCAATTATTCTTGGAGCTGTTTTCATTTGGGTTGCATCGGGTACCTTATTCAGCAAAGACCATTCCATTACCCGAGGGTTCCCGATTGTCAGTAAAATTTGACTAAAGCATAATTCATAATAAAACTTGTTATTTAAATTTTTTTTATAAAATGATTCCACTACATCAATAACCCAAAAGATACAAAAGGCACACCTACAAAATACATTCTGTACTGGACAGAAGTTTTGAGCACATGCCTTCAGTAGTTTTCAAGATAGGGAATGTTAACGAATGTTAACGAAAATGGTATGGACAGACGGATGGTCAGATGGA